>JAHUZM010000347.1:0-45022 GCA_019925275.1 Mytilus edulis | reverse complement strand
CAATCAAAATCTGAGTTGTTTGGATAGCTTGGTGTTATACCGTCAAATCATTCCGTGGCACATCGGGTTGCATACGATGAAGGGTAAACAAAAAAGTCATTGCAATAAAAAGTTTCTGGGTAAAACACATTGTTTCGGTGTTGCAATGTACAATTATTATTCTATTTTGGCGTTTCTTTGATACATCAACATTAGTTATTGTCATTTGGCATATTTTGTCTTTAGTACTGGACAGGATAAAACTCATGCTAAGTATTTTTCATTTTTTAAACAAAGATAACTTCTGCACATATTTTTGAAAATTACAATTCTTACAAAGACGAATAGAACAAAATCAATTGTGGCATAACACCGTATACGAGGAGTTGCACATGCTTTGCTACCTCAGGAATAGATGAACTTAGCTGTATTTGACAAAATTTTTATACATTTTCGATCATCAATGCTCTTCAACTTTGTATTCTATTTGACCTTTTAAACATTTTTTGATTCGAGCTTCACTGATGAGTCTTTTGCGCGTTTGGCGTAAATATATTGTTTTATCCTGGTATCTATGATGAGTTTATATGCACCCGCCTTTGGTCTTGTTATGAATCTCGTTGGTTCAAATTGGATGCTATAAAAAGGGAAATTTTTCCCAAAAATTAAAAACAAAATCACAAAAGATCAAGCAAAAGTTTAGTTAAAATCTTAATAACAATTCATAGATATACCAACCGCAGCTATTAATGATTGTATTTACAAACATAGACACGTCTCTCTTTTGTGAGTTTACTATTGTCATTGAAATCTGATCAATTTTATCTAAGCTTTTTCGACTTCACATTTCTTTATTGAGTGTTTTAACATATGCATTCAATGGTAAAAATGTTTGTGAAATATTTTGAATTTCTCATGCTTCAATTCAAACATATTTCAACCTAAGGTGTTATGAATAATGTGACAGAAACCAGTACTGCTTACATTAAACGTTTTGAAGCTTCATAATAGAATTAAAAATAAATTAAGGTGAAAGCTGTATATAATTGAAAAAAACAAAACAATATCTGTTGCTTGTGAGTATGTATACTTGTATTAGATTTGTCAACAACCCTGACTAAAAGCTGTTTGTGTTATTTGAAATAATCTTTTTTTTTTCTGATATCAGAATCGTTGTCTCGATTATTTTCTTATTTTTTTTCTTGTCGCATTTATATTTCTTCATATATTTTTTTTTATATGTTTCACAATACCATGTATACAGAGCGGTAATGGCTACACGCATATTTTACTTCTGGCACGTATATCTATACAAGGATACCGTTATTCACGTTATTTGACTTATTTTGATGAATAAATATGTTTGCATTTATTATATTGAAAATTAAACAAAACTAGCCATCATAAACTGTAAAAATATGAATCGCTAGACACGACCAAGATATGATAATTGCTTAATACATATACTAAATATACATATTTGCCAATATGGAACATAGTGTGATGAATTATGCATGTCTTTCCAATACATATTTTCATTTAATTGCGGTTTAATTTTGAATCAAATTTGATATTCACAGGCTGAGTTATGTTACAACATTACTAACAATCGTTGGTATACCCAAAGTGTTTTTATTCAAATGATTGGATGAAGCTTGCGTATTGATTTGCATAATGATATACAATGTGTGAACTAATAAAGAAATAAAAAGAACATCTATAAGGCTGAAGTACCGTTTGCAACCTATCCTAACGATCAAACAAGGGGGAAACAAATACAATTAAATTCCTGTATTATATGTATGCGTTATGCTTCATAAGAGTACACACAAATGTCTACCTGGACGTATGTACTATTTATGAATACATTCATCAATTTATATATATTTTGAGTACGATGTTTCAATCCTTTCAAATGATAGAGTGTACAATGTTCGGTATGTTTTATCTTTGCAATTTGTGCTAGATACTAATAACCTTAATTGAATGACATTATCTATCAATTATTGAGACAAGGCAATCATAACGGCAAATGCTTGAGCCTGTTGTTCAGTGTTGTCGGTTGTTGGTGAGGATACTGGTTCATAGGTGTTTTTCGTTAGGAATAATCAAATGTAGTGCAATACTATTTATTTCATGGAAAGGAGTTTCATTAGTATTGTACATGTCTTAAATTGCCTATAATTAACGGCAAATCGGCGTTCTGTTTTCTTCGATGTTATACTATTTTCTTGGTTATAGCATCGGAAAAGTTAAAACAACATGCTACAAGTATGAAACTTGGTAAACATCGTCCTTAAGTAATACTTTTTTTTTTTATTTTCAGAGTTATCTGAATATCATTATATTTGTGTTTTATTACACTCAGATACATACCCATGCTATTATTGAATATCTCATTTGACCAAAATATCACTTGGTGTAAATTAACCAATTATCAGAATTGATGAACAGACGCCATTGATGCCTTGATTTGTATTTCAGTACAACAAATAACAAACACTGATTTTGTTTGGATATTGAATTGTCATGGCAACATTTAATCAAAATTCATTCATAAAACAACAACAACTGTTACAACAACAGTACACAACCAAAATATTTGTCAATCAATAAAATGTTGATGACGATTGAACTAATCATTGTATCACAGCTGGGCGATCCAAAAGCTGGTGTACTGAAGGGCGTTCCATTCAGCAATATTTCAGAATTAGCAGCTGGGCTATCCATAGTCTGCATAAAATGAAGTAAATTTCGCTCCGGTTGTTTGACTGCTTCAGCATGTTACCATGACGGATATGTGTTTGAAGACTGGAGCATCTGAAAAATAAATAAAACCAGCAGCAAACAAAGTTCAATTCTTAAGGGTGGGAGAGGATGGGTCTTAATTGTTTAACGTCCTCTCCGTTCGGTTTTCAAGGTAAAAGAGACCGTTAAATTGCACGGGCTTTTACTACTCGGCTGTCACATGCTCAAATTAGCATAATAAGAGTAAAGGACGACTCGAATTGTCGAGTCTCAATACATGTATATGTTAATTCAATAATAGAATTTAATTTTCATTTAATTAAATTCTATTATTGAATATCTCATTTGACCAAAATATCACTTGGTGTAAATTAACCAATTATCAGAATTGACGAACAGACGCCATTGATGCCTTGATTTGTATTTCAGTACAACAAAAAACAAACACTAATTTTGTTTGGATATTGAATTGTCATGGCAACATTTAATCAAAATATATTCATAAAACAACAACAACTGTTACAACAACAGTACACAACCAAAATATTTGTCAATCAATAAAATGTTGATGACGATTGAACTAATCATTGTATCACAGCTGGGCGATCCAAAGCTGGTGTACTGAAGGGCGGTCCATTCAGCAATATTTCAGAATTAGCAGCTGGGCTATCCATAGTCTGCATAAAATGAAGTAAATTTCGCCAAAATTATCATTCGGACTTTAATACAGAATGATAATCCGCCACAAAATTTACCCATGACAATTCAGTTATCTCCAATTCTACAATCAACAATTCAACAACATTTAAACAATCAAAATAATAAAAGATATTGCGAATTTAACATTTATATAACAACCAAATTTCATAAAATACATGTATTTTCATCCATTATCAGTATGAACTGTGTTTATTTTAAATTAGAGGTGATCGTGAGGAAATACAACACAATGTGGATACTTTATGAATGTTTCTAGTGCTGACTGAATTTGATTCAAGAAAATATCATTTCCAATAAATGATAGATGTACTCCATCGTCAGAATATAGCGCTGGATGACGATCATCAAAATCTGTATATTTGATGGATCCTCCATGTTTGAGTATATAAGATCTCACTCCCCTATTTATTCTCTTTCTTGTAACTTCCATGGCATGGTCATCACTTGAGTAACGCCATCAACGCCTGGGAAGAATGCTTGACCATATAAGAGAACAATTTGGGAGCATGCGAGACAGAATTGCTATTGTGAACTTAATGTGATATAGCAGAGCACCACATGGTACATTTCCTATGTCATTCCCACCACAATGCAATATCAACGCATGTGGAATTTTGTTGCATAAATTAATGATGCTGTTAACTGTGCCAACAACATCGTCTCATTTCATACCAGATTTGCCTGCCCATCGCAAAAAACAATTATTATTTTTCAAAAGACCTAAATTACTACCTGAAGGTATGTTCTCCGAGTGATCACGAGCACTGCATATTATTGAAGAACCAATAATCCATATTTCATTACTAAGACAAGCTGAAATTATAAGTTATTTGGTTAGCTCAATTCTTATATAACGTTTACAGGATGCAGATTTCCAACGACCTGAAGTCATAATTTCTTCATCAGTATGACCGTTCATAGCAAAATGTGTAGCTGCTCCTATTCGAAATGAATGCGTGTTGTAATCATTTGGATTACAATCAATAAATTTCATGGTCTTGCATAGTACACTAGAAAATTGATATCGTGTTAAACCGGTTTTGTTGAAATGACAAAAAAGTGGTCCATTGTTTTGGTGTCTGATTGAAATAAAGTTTAATAACAATCTCACCGGGCAAATATCTACTTGATTAAATCGTTCAACTGTTAATGTTGTAGATAAACCTTTTTGGTCTGTTTTCGAAAAGGGAATTGTGATATATGCAGATTGTGAATGATGTGAAACATTGACACCATCATTGTTAATGACATGTTGCGTATTTCTATTAATTGTAATTTCACCGATTCTCAAAAATGCAAAAAATGCTAATGAAAACATGGATCTAAATAACGTACATTCATATACTGAAGAACAGACAAATTGCAACGAGTTTATTAATCGAGCTTATATTTCTAAAGTTATAGGTTTGCAACTATCCACTACGCCATATAATTTGTCCATTCCTTTCAACATTTTTTGTATAATGAACGATGAAGTCAAATCAGTGAGCTCATTTATTCGTAAATAAAAGCTTAAACCTGACAAGTACACCTTAACAGTTGCAGGGGCATATCCTAATTTTGATAAATAAGCAACATAATTTACTAAATGCGAAATACTGGGCGGCAATGTATTTCCTAAACCTTCTTTTAATCTAAATGAAACAAATGAAGTCAGTCCATTGTTATACGTTTTCCATGTATTCTGAGAATTCGATGCGTCCAATAACTTTGCTATTTCTGGTCTAAAATGTTCCAAAATTCCTCCGGAATTGTAGCTGGATGTGTATCTGCTGTTAGAGCCAGACTTTTGAATTTCTGAAATTTTTTACGAGAAATACAATTTGCAATTATATTTGTATAACCAGGAATGAACTGTGCCTTAATGTGAAAATTGCCTAATAATGACCAATATAATATGTGTCTAACAAGGTTCATAATTCGTATAGATTTTGACGTCTTCTTATTTAAAATTTCAACCTGGGCATTATTATCCAAATTAAATAAAATTTTCTTTTTTTTAAAAAGGTTACCCCATAAGTAAACAGATAGTGCAATAGGTATCATTTCTAAATATGATATATCCCTGAGAACTTCAGTACCAGACCATTCTACAGGCCATTTAAGAAAAGCCCATTTACCTTGGAAATAGCAGCCACACCCTTTTGTTGAACCACCAGCGCTGTCAGTAAATAGTTGTAAAACTGAATTTGAAGTCCAATCAATGTCGAGAATGTAACTAATACCGTTAAATTTGTATAAAAACAATTCCCATACCAATAAGTCTTGATACATGCCTTCTGTGATTCTGACATAATGATGTGGTTTCTTTGCATGACTACTTGCCAAATAAATTCGTCTGCTAAATGCTCTGCCTGCAGGTAGAGCTTTTGCACAAAAAGCTAATGACCCACACAAAGATTGTAGGTCCCTTAAAGTTATCTTTTTCCTACCCAATACCCATTTAATTTTTGACTTTAACTCCAATACTTTGTCCTCTGGAATTTGTATTAGCATTTTTTCTGTGTCTATAAGCAAACCTAGATAACTAAGTTTTGTTGTTGGGCCTTCTGTTTTTTCATGAGTAATTGGGACTCCAAGACGACAACATACTCTATCAAAACTATTCATCAGATTTTTACAATCCTCAGTATTACTTTTACCAGCAAATAAAAAATCATCCAAATAATGATCAAGATTATCTGAATTGGACTCATTCATGACAGCCCATTGAATGAAAGTTGAAATTTTTTCGAATGAGCAATTTGATTCTGAGTACCCCGTAGGCAATGATTTATCTATGAAATAATATTCATTGAGTTTAAACCCTAATAGATCAAAGTCCCCTGGATAAATTTTTAACAATCTGAAGGCGGATTTAATGTCCTTTTTTCCAATTTCAACATTTGAACCCAATCTTTTAATCATATCAATAGTATTGTCAGAAGACGAATACTTTACTGTAGTAAATTTTTCATCAATAAAGTCGTTTACACTCAAATTTGGCGGAAAAGATAAGTGCGTAATCAATCTAAATCCACCCGTTTTCTTAGGAATTACACCTATAGGCGAACACCTTAGATTAGATATAGGTCTAGTCAAAAAAGGACCAGCTATGCGACCATTTTTTACTTCACTTATGACTTTTTCCCATGCCACCCCAGGATTTTGGATGACTGAATGTAACTTTTTTGATTCAATCCTACATCGGGGTCAAAAATAATTTAACCTAAAACCTTCAGAAAATCCCTTGCATAATATCATTGCATCATGTTGATTTGGGTAATTGAAAAGAAGTTTATTTAATTCTGTGATATTGATCGGAGTAAAGCCAAGACACCATATGTCAAATGGTGAGGCCATTCAAAGGCCATTCGAAGGGCAGGGAATCTGCTTCCTCGAGGTCTAAATCCTCGATTCGAATTTGCTCCTCTTTGAAAATGTGTTTGACTTCTAGGTGCAAAATTTCTAGCAACTCTTGTTGTATTTTGTGCCTCGGGCTGCATTTTGAGAACGAACATATGCCTGGTTGCTTTTTACTTGTTGACAGCCAGCGAAAGGGTGTGCCATTCCGCATTTCATACATAAATGGGTGTAAAAACAATTTTGACGATTACAAGCTCCCTTAAAATTATAATCATAGCATGGTCGATTACCTACACTTGTCTGTTGAATTGTATTACCCTCCGGTTCCCCATTAGCTATGACGGTGTACCATAAAATGCCATCAATGGAAGACCAAGATCTTGTAGGATTATTTGCCTTTCTTAATCGAAATTGCTGGTCATAACAATAAATCTTCTCAAAAGACACTTGTGTACCTCTAATGATTGACATATAAGTGGTCATATAAATTCACTAGCTAAATTTGGAAAACGTTGAATAAATATTTTCATATAATTTATAAATGCATCAGTCCATGACTCAATGTTTTGAATAGATTTAACTTTGCTGTTTTTGTTTGATGTGATTACAAGTGAACCGGCTGCATTATCATAACTTATAAGATTCTGAGGTCTGTCAACTTGACTAATAAAATTTTGATAAAGAAGTAATGACAAATCTATAAATTCTCTATTCCATATTTTTTCTTTCAAATTTTGAGATACGTAAACATCACATTCTGACTGATTAGGTATAAGCATAGGATCATTATTTATCTCACCATTTTGATTAGGCATTGGCACAGGAGCTGGTATTTCAACTTGCGCAAATGGCGCGTGTACGTTCATTGCTGGTGTTACGGGACCTTGCAAGGCAGGTTGTCTTTCAATTGGCAAAGGAGCCTGGATTTGTAGAGGAAGAGGTGCTTGTACTTGTACTTCACCAACAATTGCCCCCACATCTTGATTTCTTGGTGACAACGGGCACTCGTGCGCGCCCATTCCCATTTCTTCGTCGACCAATTCTAGGCATTTGTATAAACGAAATAGGTTAAAAATTGAAGTACTTACTAACATCACATAGCTAGTATTCTGTCTTTTAATTTGATTTATTTTTGTAACAGTTTCAATGCATCGACTTCAATATCAATTTTTATTCATATCTATAAACTCAATCATTTGAGCTTAAATCAATAAATTAATTCCTTTGATTGTCTCTTATCTAATTATTTTTTTTTACCGGTACATGTATATCATGAATTGTGATATGTAAAATATACAATTTATTTATGATTAATTTAACCTGTAAACATGCACCTACCTGTCTCTACGAATTATAACAGGTATACTTTAACATGCTGCATCAATGATAAAATAAACTGTGAAATTAAACATGTTTAGGCAATGCATGTACTAATAAAAATTATTCATTTAAAATTTCAATACCACGTGGCTCAACCGCATATTTAATTCGACGAAGTAATAAGTTAATTTAATTATTACAAAAAAAAATATAAATAAAATCTTTAAATCCGAATTAGATTTAAAATATGAATTCTTAAATAAACTTATTAAAACAATACTTATCTTGATAGTGTATGTAGAGTATTTCTCTTAATTTTTTAACGTCCTCTCCGTTCGGTTTTCAAGGTAAAAGAGACCGTTAAATTGCACGGACTTTTACTACTCGGCTGTCACATGCTCAAATTTGCATAATAAGAGTAAAGGACGACTGAATACATGTATATGTTAATTCAATAAATTAATTTAATTTTCATTTAATTAAATTCTATTAACTTCAAGTCATGTCACGTGTTTTTGCCAGACACTGTTTTGTTGTAAAAACTGGGGATAGCAAATTAAAGTAATATTTAAACAAAGACAATTGTTATCCTACCCCCCCCCCCTCCCCCCCCCAAAAAAAAGTAAAAAAAACGACATTTTAAACTAAAATCTAAGAAATTATGACACTGCAATATCTGAAAGATGAAGCATCCCCTTTAGAGCTCTTAAAGCCTAGACAAATTGATACGATGCACACAAATTTAGACACTAGTAGCACGATTTCAGTCTGAAACGGTCATTTTGGTCTGATCGTATCTTAATTGACTGGATTTACCGCTAGAGGAAAACGTCAAGATTTGTCAGATCGTTAAGTCTCCATTCGGATCGATAGTCTCATTAGGTAAATTAGTACCGTTAAGGCATGTCAAGATATTTAAGACTGTATCTTCTAGCGAGCTGTTTAGATCCGTTAAGACCGTGTCAGACCAAAACAGACCATGGATACAAACTGACGTCAAGATGTTGTCAGACCGTGTCCAGTCGTGTTCAGATTTTAATAATTTGGACACAAAACGAGTGAAACTTTCCCATTATTTATCAGGGGTTGCTCCCCTTTCAAGAATAAAATAAAACTGTGAAAGAAGACGATTGTTTTAACTGAAAGTCTACCACGTCCCCTTAATCATGTTATTTAAATAAAACAAATATTCAATTTGAATTCTAACTTCTTCCTATTTAATTATTTAACACTGTTTTATAATTATATAAATAAAAAAAGTAGCTCAAAGTCATACTGGTGCACAAATCGCCGCGAATTGACTAAAAAAAATCAACAGATTGCCGAAATAATATTTGATTATTGAATATAAGCACCTGAACCTTTATATTTAATGGTTTACAAGTGATTGCAATACGTTTTATATGCAATTACAGACTGCCGTACGTGGTGAAGAATTTGTCATTCATTTTTACACCCTTATTTAATAATAACGGATGTCGGCCGTGAACACTTGAAAACGTGATCTTAATATGTTAAATTAAATTTAAGATGTAACTATTTTTAAATATTGTAAATGAATGCATTATCATTTATATTTTTATGTTACCTATATAAATTGCATTTGAATAAATTTGAGGCAGAGAAAAAAATATATAGATATAACTCTGTCTTTTATCGTTTTCCGTTTATTGTCATGACATTGTCCGTTAACTTTATTTTTGCCAGACTCATGCGTTTGACTTTCCATCTTTATTTTTTAATGTGTCTATAATTCGAGAGCCTTTTGTAAAAAAAAACTACATACCAGAAGCCTTCGTTAAAAAATAAAGTTTGAATATTATAGCAGAAAAAGGCTTATAAATTCATTCAAATTTATATTTGAAATAGGATAAATAATCAAGAAAATGTTTATAAATACGTCAGACACTGTACTTAAAGTACATTTAAAGACCAGGTTACATATATATTACATGCATACAACATAATAAAGCTGGTTTAATTTGAATGACTATCCATTAGGGACATTTTTCGAGGATAATTAATCAAATCTGACAAGTTTAATTAAAAACGGAAAATAATTCTTCGCCCGTAAACGATTTAACGTTACCGTACCCTCTTTATTTTTGTTGCATTCATGTCGCATGTGTGTCGGCAGTGTCAGCGCTTCTAATAGCTAACTTATTTTACACAAAATCGTTGACATGGTAGAAGGAAACTATAGTACAATATTAGCTGAGCTGGAAATTGGTGAGTAGAAATGAATATTTTAATACATGTCTATCAGAATAATCATTGATCATGGATCATCACCCAAGAGTTTGAAGGAAAAATGTTCACATTTGTTAAATTTGTGCATACAGGTATGAATTGACGTTCCAATACTCCACACTCTTGGATAGTAGCCTGTTCAAAGGCAAAGTAAGAATTTGGGCTTGTTAAAAAATTGTTCCTGTGATTGGACCCCCCCCCCCTTTTTCATGTTTTTTGGAAGATCAATGCATGATTTAAAAAGTTACATATAAACTAGTATGGTTTAAACCCCCATTTAAAAATGGCTGGATCCACCCCTGTTTATTGCCTAACATGCATTGACATGTGGGGTATTCACAATGGTATGGTTGTGCGGGATGGCCTATACAACAGTTACAAGACCTAAACCCCTGATCGAGTAATCCTACATATTGTATGTTAATGTATTGATAACTGTCACGTCCTAAATTTGCATGAAATATTTGTCACTTTTTTTTATTAACCAATAACCAACCAATCTTCACATGTTACGATGTAGTCCGAGACAAGCTTGTCTGGCAAAACAGCCGTTTGGACGTCAGAGTAATCTCGGACTAGTTACGACGATGATATACCTATTTATATAGCCACTGGTGGGTGATGTACAATAATTATAATTTGTCACATATGTGTTATGAATACCTTCAACATGTTCAAGGCTTAGGTTTGTATATATGCAATAACCTCAAAATTGCCCGGGGCAAAAAAAAGAGTATATTGATATTGTGCCCTGACATGCCTGATTCCAAATGATGAGACGGCATTGCGTCCTTAAAAACAATTTTTAACACTTTTCATCTTTTGTGATAAGAAATTTAAGATTTTACCAGGGATGATTCATTATTTTGTTATAAATGATTTGTTATGCTCTAAATTTTGTAGAACTTAAATATATATGTTATAACAAGAAAAAGAAATTATGTTGAAATTTTTATTTTTATCTTTTGTATATTATTCACTGTCATGACTGTCATGACTAAATAAAAATTAGATCCCACGCATGCGCGGCATAGTTAAATAAGTGCCCGACACATTATCATCAGTATGTTGATGGATTATAAAGAAGAAGAAGAAGAATCTTATAAATACTATTTGCTTTGTCACCATGTCACGTTGGTAGTAATATTCAACAATTTTTTTTTTGAAATAAAAAAGTATTATAAAATGATCACAACAAGTATAGTGCTATAGCCTCTATTAGACAGTAACCCTTTAATGAAGTATACACCTAAGAAAACATTGATGTAGAAAGAGAGAACATTTTGTTTTAGAAATAGAACCTCAAAAAAGCGTTTTATTCTTCTTCTCATAAGGGACTTATCAATTAAATTGTATAAGTCATAAATTCATTTCTTTACATCATTAAACTTTGTTGTCAAGCAAATTATGATTGCTAGTTTTTCTTGTAGATAAATACAAGTTTATATATAATAAATACTTTATTCTTAATGTATATTTTTTTTGTAGATAAGATATCACATTGGTTTGAGCATGATTCCCAGCCAGATTATGAAGCGGCATATATCATGTATATCAATGTATATATAGGAAATATATAGTGTCACTAAGTTACTCTCATATGGTACCTCATTTGTACCTGTAGCTATAAATTGTGAAATGGTGGATTCATTCATAATTTTGTGTTACTTATTGGTTTGGAAATAACGTTGATAGAGCTTACAGCATTATGTCATGATGTACAGTTGATGGGATGATCTGATTGGACAAAAAGAGAATTGTGAATTGAACAAATAGCAAACTTACAATTCATAGAAAAAAATGTAGGAAATACAATGTACTACATTACTTGGTGACAGAGCATACCTTTGATATATATATATATGTAGGACTCTAAAGTGCGATGGGGACGCTAAAGTATGATGGTCACGCTAAAGTGCGATGGTCTACGCTAAAGTACGTGGTTCTATACGCTAAAGTGCGATGGTCCAGGAAAATATAGACGTAAAAACGTAGTTCGATAATGACGTTAACAGTTGTTTATACAAACTAAAAATGAACATACCGGAAATTTATTAGGAATATTTGATTAACAATTTTTACACCATACGTCCATGACTTACGAGTAATTGATTGAATTTAACCGTTTTTTGTCGGCTGAATCACAATGTTTATAATTTGCGAGTGCTGGAAAAAGGACTTGTGTCCTACAGTCGACCATTTTACTATATAAATACAAAACAGTATACATACTTATCCTGTTTCTGTTTGAAGCGAATAGATACATTCGAATCATTATTTGAGGGGGGGCAAGGGGGTTTAACTGTTATGCTGTTATGGGGCATTTTAATTCTTTGTTATCTGTTATTCTGAAAATATATTTACTGTTAGCTGTTATTGACTTATTCTTTGTTAGCTGTTATAGGACTATTATCTATTTTGTTATCTGTTATTGTGAGAATGTATTTGCTGTTAACTGTTATTGAAAACTGGAATGTTAGCAATTTGACAGCCAATCTTCCGTAGAATTTGAAGATAAATTGAAAATTGTGATTTGAATGGATGATAGTCTCATTGGCACGCTTACCACATCTTCTTACAATGTATATCTATTGGGGTCTTTCTACTGGTAATATCGGGTGGCCCTGTATTTGCAGAAGAATTTCAGTAACATACATCACATAAACATATTAAAATCAATTGGACCCAGGACCATTCCAGTATATATTATTATTATACTTTGTATTAAATTCCATTGTCTGTGAACATGTAGCATTTTGTACAAATTATAATTCACTTATTACTTGTACAATAACTTATAGTATGGATTTTTTTATACAAAAAGCATTGGTACACCCTATAGATTATTTTATTCAATGACCACATAATAATCTTTATGATGTACTGTCACACCACTGTCCCTGATTAGGGGAGGATTGGACACCAACTAGCATGCTAACGTTGACGCAATCACATTCTGTATGTGCCTACTTCCAAGTCAGGAGCCTGGATTCAGTGGTTGTAGTTTGTTACTGTGTTACTAAGTTTCTCGTTCACTATTTTGTGGATAAATTAGTTAGTTTTCTCCTTTGAATTATTTTACATTACTAAGTGGCATGGGTTTGAATTATGGCTTTTGAAATTATACAACATCTTTTTCTTTTAGCATTTATATTATAAGTGCTACTCCCTCTCTTTTCATTTACATGAAAGACAACCCTGACCACCAGTTTTTTTAACTGCTTCATATGGCGAAAATTGAAGCTCTGAAACCATTGTTGCAAATAAAGATGTGTCTTCAGTTTAATTTTTCGATAAATACCCTTTTTAAAATCCTAAAGCTTCTCCCATGCTGTACCCAAATTTTCCATATTCTATAATTTCACATAAGAGGCATGATTGGTGTTTCACTTGGTGTCATCCAAATTTTCACTAGGTGCAAATTCTATTATACCATCAGAATTGTCACTTGAGGCAATTTCTATTATCAGAAGAACCATAACTGGCATGCGTGTTTCAGTTACATGTCCTGTCTCAACTGATCTGATATATTGCTTTTCAGAAGAAAAAAATCTAAAAATCAAGTTGATAATAAATTGTCACTGGCTGCACTATTTTCAAAAATTAAATAAAAAAACCTAAATCATTAACAATTGATCCCTCAAATGCCCTAGATTAAAAATATCCCTATATCAAAAACAGAAACTAGAAATTTCGTTCAGAAAAATTCAACAATATATAACTTATTTAAAATTTTCTAGGTCCATACCACAAGTTATATACTAAGATCTACGAGTCATCTACTGGATTGGTTCTGGGCAGATTTATTTTCATATTTCATTTACTGTTATCTGTTATTATCCCTTTTCAATTCCTTGTTATCTGTTTTCCACCAAATCAATTCACTGTTTTGCTGTTATGGGGACCCCCCTTGCCCCCCTCTTATTTATGTGGCAGTTTACTTTGTGATCCCCATTAAAATGCTGTCGATTTTAATGAAAAGTAACGTCGGTAAAATAGAGATACATGTTTTCATGCATTAACTATAAATTGTCTGCTAAAACAAGTTCGTACTGTATATTGTAGGAAAATACGGAAAAGGAGAAAGCTCGGTGAACATTGAATTTCTCTCGCATTTAGATTTAAGCCTATGCAAATAAATGTTGCATTTTGAATTTTCAATGACAAATGTAAGGGAGGTTGTAACATTAGTGTGAACGGCAATCTACACCAATTATCCAAATATTCAATACGCTCCGAATTGTTTAAAATTTATTTTACATGAAATATAATATTAGCAAAACATAAATAACCTTTATAGCAATTATTACTTGGTCAGACTTGTTAATTTAGAAACAATTACTTACGCCTACCAGTAAATTGTAAAGCCTATCACATATGTTATATCTTAGCATAATAGCTTTTGCAAAAAGGCTTTTTAAACCGCTATGTTTTAATACTTCGAATCTTACCCTTTGGACCATCACACTTTAGCGTGATACACCATCGTACTTTAGCGCAACAAACAACCAACGCACTTTAGCGTGATACACCATCGTACTTTAGCGTAGACCATCGCACTTTAGCGTGACCATCGCACTTTAGAGTACCATCGCACTTTAGAGTCCTACATATATATATATTTGAAATAAGTAATATTAACAATTTGAAATAAAGAGAATTTAAAGTTTTCTAGGAATATTAGTAGTGCATCATATCTTAATTCCATGATTATCTTGGATAGTTATATCATTAAGAATAGAAAATTGGAATAATGGAAATTTCTAGTTTCAGTGAATATCAATCATTGTCAATACTAAAAGTGCAGCATCATGATCATACATCATCTGATTCACCTTGGATAATTATTCATTTGAAATAAGAATTTGGATATAATAAGAGTTTCTATGCTGCCATTGCTATTGTTGGCTACATGTACCACCAGGGAGTGTTAAACCTCCTTTACTTTCCATGAGGGTCTGTCACGGTCCATCACTATTGGTTAGTGTCATATATATGCATGATGATGGAAGTTTTTACCAACCTAGACAAACTTTACAGCCCTGGCATGGTTGTTGGTTAGAGTCGAATGACAGCTTGCTGTATAGTTATGATAGTCTGAATGTATCTACATGTATTTTAATAATCTTCTAAATTACTGTTCATTCTGAAACTGGCATTTTATAATAGTAGTCAAACATATTAAACAATACATGTACTTCAAAGTATCATTTTATTTTGGCTCGCCTTACACAAAAGTCATGAAAGTTGGTTGTATACAAGAAATTTGTATTACAGTCTTGGGGTGATGATGTAAGCTATTTCATAGAGCTTTACATTTTAAAAGCTAAAAGAGCTGGATGTTTCTTGTCTTGTATTCAGATGCTAGTAGCTAATTAATATGTTATGATGTTTCAGTTTGCCATTATATGTACATTGCACCTGACCCCATTTTCATGGTTCAATGACTGCATGTAAAATATACTGTTACTTAATCAATGAAATGCTCTTTTATACTGTATATTTTATATATGTAATTGGATACATTTTATTGTATATGAGTATCTTGAAAGATCTACTTGTCTATCAGGTTGGGTTGACCTGACCTTGACCTTCATGGATAATTTAAGTGATTAAGGTTATTTCAGTTTGATACAATGTTAACATGGTTAGGTTTGTTTCTCAGTTTATACTTCCTAATAAAATTGACACTGGAAATGGGGAATGTGCCAAAAAAGACAACAACCCAACTTCAGAGCAGACAATAGCCGAAGGTCATCAATGTTTCTCATAAGCTATAAGCTACATTGTACATGTATAGGATCACTACTTTTGGCATAATTATGGAATAAATGTAAGTTGTACATGTTTGACATTTTTGAATGGCTTATTTCATCTGACAATGACACCATTTTCATGGTTTTTATGTTTAGTCTTTTTCTCTGTTTCTATGGTTACTATAAACGTTTAACCATAAATTTGGGGAATGGAAGAACTGTGAAATTCAAAAATTCATGAAATTCATGATATTATCTGTCACATATCTGTCTGGCATGGTTATTTTGACTGGACTTCATTTTAATGGATTATTGATAATGTAAAGTTTATGTGATACTTATTAGACTAGTAAAATCTTCTTATTACAGAATTTCAATAAAAAAATCATGAATAAGGCCACATTTAAAAGAATGTCTGTTTCCCATCCCAGGGGGGCTTATTGTTTACCTGGGTGTGGGGAGGGGAAACAAACAATTTTTTTTTTGGCCTAAGGAGATATGGTGAGACGACTATCAACCATTTAAACCATGTAGACCAAGTGATTTACTTGTTAGTCACTATATAATAGGTCACTGCACACCCTTCTACAATGACCAAAAACTAAAACTTTATAATGAGCACCCTATAAAAGGTTCAGCCTGTAATGAGGCATCTGACACAGTTAATGTAAAATATTCAGACGAGAAACCCAACAGTGATGACAATTTGATTTATTATACCATACCCTCCCTTGAAGTTAAATGTCTAATCCCTTGGTGTACTGATATGAATAGTATTTTACTGGAAATGTTTCGGAAAATAGATATTGATGCTAACGTAAATATTTTATCCAATAAAAAGACAGGAAATTAGTCGGTGAACCAAAAAGTTCAAATCTAATTGAAAATTAAAGTGCCCATGAACTCACTGATCATGCACGAGTGATTCTATTGATTTCATAAAAAGTGTCCGTGTAACAATTAAGAAGAGTCTGTGTATCATCGAAAAAGAGTCTGTGTAACACCCCTTAATGTACTGTTTTTCTATAGCTCTGCAAAAGGGGGGGTCAAAGTCGTTCAAAGGTCACTGTACGGCCTTTAACAATGAGCAAAATCCATACAGCATTCTAGTACGTCATACGTTTTACCTCAGCGAACTCACTGTCTTGGTGATGTATCAATTATTTGCTTCAGGTCGATCCATTTCGCATCTCGTCATGAATATGCGTGATATATTTGCCACTGGACATTAAGGGAGCAATCAATTTATCAGTTTCATTTAGTGATGCATGCTAATTATATATAGTTCTCAAATGATAATTGTCTAAAACTGTTTCCATTTTTGTGTATTTTATTTTTTAGCGTAAATTTTAGAATTTCTTTCCGAATCTTTCTCTTTGCATTTATTTGTTTGTAAACATTTAATAAAGTAGTCCATGTCAGGGGTTAGATTGTATACAGCCAATCTAGGACCAGGGCAGTAGAACAGAAAACAGTCTCCATTGTATACATACATATGCATTTATGTTGAAGCGTAAAACAACGACATGTAGTTGAGTTCGTTTTGGTGAAACAATTACTGTCAAATCTTTATATATATATATATCTGGTAAAGTTGTCATAAAAGCAAAAACGGACGAAAAAGTTGGCAACAATTTATAATAAGACTAAACTTATTTTGGCCGTTTCGTTTCTTCTAAAGTGTTAACTTCAACCATGCGACTGGCTTACTTGGAGATTCAGGTGACCTTTTTCGTTTTTTAGAAATTTCAATCAAAATTCGTATATCCCTTCAACGATTAATTCATTTTTTTTTAACGTATATATAGCGCGAAACTCTCACTACACCATGCATAGACTTTTTTTTTCGACCAAATGCGGCTGCTTATTTATACAACCGAACAACCAAACGTCCGCACCCAATTTTAGCAAAGATATACTGTCGAACGGGAGATGTGAATATTTCTATACCCAATCAATCATTTGGTTTTGAAAACAATTTTAAAGGTACATGAATACATTAATACGACATCAACCCAACGACACATATCAATCAAAACATTAAGAGTCAACACACAGATTTTTGTTATAGAAAGAAACCTATACAGAATAAAAAGCCTAAACCGCAACAAGACTAAATAATACGGGAGCAGTGATTTTTTTTAGACAAAAATGCAAGTGTTCCGTAGAAATATTTCACGTACCATTTTTTTTTATTTCGATCGTTGAAAATTATAGCAGGTGTGATATAAATCAGTAGATTTAGGACAAAACTATAATATGGAAATATAATATGAAAATTAAGCCTGCTTTGTACTAGACCGACACACTGAGATGGATTTTTAACGTGTAAGTTCACAAGCTAACAGTTCGAAAGAAAGAAAAAAACTCTTTGTTAGACCCGTTTGGGATTCGGACTAAAGTCCTCTCGCTGTCGAGGTGAACTTATTCTCACGAGACCAACCAGGAGAGAGGTCGCATAGTCATACCAAAAACTCGAGCATAATAAACAATACAGTTTAACAGAATTATCACCGTTACTAATGCGATTTTAAAGTCATGATCTTATCTAAATTAGATACCGTTATGTGATGTTGGTATCTACACGTATGAATAGAGATGGCCGACATCAGAGTAGATTGAGAGGACCATCGCTCTCTGCAAATTGAAAACTCTTCCTCAATGATGTTAGTGGTCCCACTGTAGCGAGCTGTTGCAAGGCTAAATTTCTATCCTTATTAAATCTTCTCTCATTATTCAGTGGTATTTCAATAAAATTGAGAATGGAAATGGGGAATGTGTCAAAGAGACAACAACCCGCCCAAATAAAAAACAACAGCAGAGGGTCACCAACAGGTCTTTAATGTAGCGAGAAATTCCCGCACCCGGAGGCGTCCTTCAGCTGGCCCCTAAACAAATATATACTAGTCCAGTGATAATGAACGCCATACTAATTTCCAAATTGTACACAAGAAACTAAAATTAAAATAATACAAGACTAACAAAGGCCAGAGGCTCCTGAAGAATGATGACAATTTCTCATCTATTCACGTTTTGATCGAGCCGCTTCAACCTCAAATCTTGCTGCAATTGTTTTACATTTAGGCTACTAGTATTAAATACTATTGTATTCATTGAAGTTTACATGCGTAGTTTTTTTTATTCAAAAGAATAAATTAATATTTATAAATAAATTGGACTGAACAAACAACACTAATTATTTCGCATTTGCATGTAACGCAGTTTAGAAAAATAAAAGATTGGATTTTTTTTTTAGATTAGCACACATGCAACGCATCCCCACTTAGGAGTCCTCCAAAAAGATAAAATTTACCTGTAAGGGAACATGTATGTCTGGTGTATGTATATCATTCGTTCCATCTACAATATACGGAAATGACACGACCGGGTATTGTAAAGCTTTGAGGGACTTTTAATGTCAAATTCATATCCCTGGGCGAAGAAATTACCAAGTTTGGAAAACACCGTGTGTACACTGACTTATAAAAGTGTTTATGTCTTTCATGCTGTCTAGTCTGAGAATAAAAGTTTGAGCAGTTTTTGAAGGTAAAAAATAAAGGTTTAATATTATTGCAAAAGTCTGTGAATAATTGAAAATAGGACGTTCCGGAAAACACAAGTCGCTATATTAAATTTTTGTAAATCTCTGTTACATGTGGTGCGCTTCTATTTAAATACCTTTCTGTTAATTAAGAAAGTGTAAAAACAGTTATTGAAATCCGGCTGAAAATGGGAAAACGAATAGTGACTATCTAACTTATTTTTCAAATATCGAATACACAAATAAATCTCTAACCATCCACGCTTACAATTTGTTTTTACTGACAGGTATCTGCTGGCATTCGATTGGATATCAGTTTTATGTAGGCGTAACAATTCATCCCATTTATCCAATCAGCTGTCTTGTGTGCGATCTCATACGGTTCACATAGTCTAGTTTTTTATAATGATAGCGATAAAAATTATTCGTGCAGAATATACATACACTATAAAACAAAAATATCCTGTCCAAAAATGACTTACGAGACACCATATTAACCAAATAACTATTTAACAACTAAGACAGCATTGTGGCACCGTTAAAGTCCACAATTCCTCTAAAGTCCACAACACCGCTAAAGTCCACAACAAATTTCCGCTAAAGTTCACAACGCCGCTAAAGTCCACAAACTTTCCGCTAAAGTCCACAAAATGACCTCCGCTAAAGTCCACAAGAAAACGCCGTTAAAGTCCACAATAACAAGTTCCGCTAAAGTCCACAAAAAAGCACCGTTAAAGTCCACACCAATTTTTTTATTGTTAAAAACATATTATTCGTTATTTTTATCCCGTTAGTACAATACAAGACATTGGCCTTTCTTCTCGGTAGTATTTTTTTTATCAGTTTGATGTGCATGAAAAAAGTACAGTATCGGTATATGATTTTGTTTTATCAATTTTGATCTTGATGGCCAATTTGGACATCATTTCTAAAAAGTTTGTAAATTCGTTATTTATTATTACTGCATTCAACAAGTAATTTTTTTCTCTTATTCTTTGCATATAATCACTTTTTGACATGATTAATGTACAAAGCAAATGTGCCTCATAATCTATAACATTTGAACGGCATGCAACAATCTTGATTATATCATTAAACAAAAAAATTTACTAAGTTTATGAATTCCCAAAGGTCTCCTGTCGCAAAACTTTTAACCAACGTTTAACGTTATTAATTTCTGTTATGATTTTCAGAACGGAAAAATGAAGCCAGTATGATAAATTCCAAATAAAAAAGAAAATATTCTATGCTTTAAGTTATATTTTTATCGATTAGTATCAGATATCGATGCGTTGAATGGGTTTCTACCAAAATGTCACAACAAAACCTGATTTGATCGATATAGGAAGATGTGGTATGAGTCACAGTGCCAATAAGACAACTCTCTATCCAAGTTAAAATATATAAAAGACCATTATAGGTCAAGGTACGGCCTTCAACACGGAACTTTGGCTCACACGGAACAGCGAGCTATAAAAGTCCCATACAATTACAAGTGTAAAACCATTCAAAAGGAAACACCAATGCCCATAAATGGGGCTTAAGAAAAAAAAAATACACTAGTTGTTTATCTTGGTAAAGTGTTTTAATCACATGTAAAATTACTCACAAGATTAATTTCTATAAACTCACAAAACGCTAAATCTGTTCTACAGTATTAAACCAATAAAATTGTATTGAAAAGAACAGAAACATTCTTTGATATTATATAATTAGTAAAAGATTCAGCTTAAAACTTCATACTAGTCTTCCATTTAGCCTTTTCAAAATACTAAAAAAAAGTATCTTTAAAAGAGAATAAAGAAACGAAATTAACTCTGAAAGCGATACCGTGAACTTTGATGTGACGTACATTTTATCAATCAATATGACTATAGGATAGTTCAACAATTGTTGGTTTTCGGGCTCAATGCAAGATGAACGTTCCTATCGCCCACATCCTGTCTTTATCCTATATCCACACCCTCCAATGCTCATAGACACTTATTTTTATTAGTTCTGGATTTCTCAACACACAAATACGTCGGCAAGTTTTTTTTTATTTGGTCATACTTTTCTTCGGTTAGTTTTGTTTTTCATTTTTGGTGTAAATCAAATTTTTGGATAAGATATAAACTTTGTGTTATATCATCAGAAATTGAGAATAAACGCTTCAAAATAGATAAATTACCAAACAAACAAATAAACCTATGAGAGGTCTGCTTCTATTGGTACTAATTTTGATTAAAATCTTACATGAAATAGTTCCTAAATATTTGTTATGAAAAATATCCGTAGATTTCATGACATATATAACAACTAATTATAGGTGACAAATACTTCTGACCATTTTACTTTACTGGCTTATCGGTTTTTGAAGTACAACGTTCCTAAATGTTCTAAAAACTTATCTTCCAAAATATACATGTATGTACTTCCATAACTTCAATTGCAATTTGATCATTTGAACTTAATTTCATACTAAAAAATGTAGCGTCACTTTTTAGCTCACCTGGCACGAAGGGCCAAGTGAGCTTTTCTCATCACTTTGCGTTCGGCGTCGTCCGGCGTCGTCTTCGTAGTCGTTAACTTTTACAAAAATCTTTTCCTCTGAAATTACTTAAACAAAGTGTAACTAAACTTATCCACAATCATCATAAGAGTATATAGTTTAAAAAATGTGTCCGATGACCCTGCCCGCGAACGAAACTGGCAGACATGGCTAAAAATAGAACATAGGGTAAAATCAGTTTTTGGTTTATATCTCTGAAACTGAAGCATTTATAGCAAATCTGACGGTGGCAAAAATGTTCATCACATTAAGATATCTCTGCCCTGAAATTTTCAGAAGGGGTTGCTGTCCCTGAGTTCTTTGCTATTATCTTAGATATTATTATAGTATCTAAATATAAATGATATCTTATACTATAAATTATGATTTTAACCTTATTTTACATGATTTTCAAAGGATCAGTGAATTCAGGTGAGCGACACAGGCTCTTTAGAAACTCTAGTTTATTTGGTTAAAGTTTTTATTTCATTTTCTGACTCTTGATAAATTTGACAAATGCATAATGTATGGTCGACCTCATACTAAACCATACGAGTATACTCATACGGTACGAGTATACGTTCAGGTATACTTATATGGTCCACATTGTACGCGTAAGGGTTCAAATCAGATACACTCATATTGTCTGGAACATATATATATATACATGTAACATTGTAGAAAAAAAACTTATACTTGTACTCATCATGGATAATACACAGAACCACATCCGCGTATAATTTATTCAATTCATCTTTCATTCTGAAACAAATTCATTTTCCTTTTTGAAAACAAAACAAACAGTTGTTTATAATGTCTGTGTCATTTTGGTCTCTTGTGGACAGTTGAATTGTCTCATTGGCAATCATACCATATCTTCTTTTTTATATGCAAACCAAAGAGTGATGGAAATCTGCTGAGCACCACAAAATGCATGAATGTGTGGTATTCTTTATCTTTATTTTGATTTCAAAAAAGAACATGATGGATCCAAGTCTATTTTTGAGATTTACGGACCGTTTTGACTGCTGTGGAACCTAACAGACACTGAATGGAAATCTTACTTATGTTTTATAGATATTGCAAAGGAAATTTAAATATCAAATATAGGCTCCAAATTATGTCTCCAGCATAATATATAAAGAGAACGCTGTGTTGGAGTTTCTTGTGGATGAACAAATATTTACTAAAGAATAAAAAGAGTATAATAGTTACATTGTAGATAACTTTTCAAAAATGTTGTCTGTTTGATTGATAGAAAATCGCATAAAAATCGAAGAAAGCAAATACTATAATTTTTTCATTCATCAAAATAGAATTTATGCTGACAAGAAATACTTTCTAAGAACAAAAGTCCGTGCTTTTAATTAGATCTATAATATCGGGTGTAAAAAACAGAAAATTTTCTTTTGATAATGAAAAAAAAATGTTTGGACTTTAACGGTGCTTTTTTGTGGACTTTAGCGGAACTTGTTGTTGTGGACTTTAACGGTGTTTTCTTGTGGACTTTAGCGGAGGTCATTTTGTGGACTTTAGCGGAAAGTTTGTGGACTTTAGCGGCGTTGTGCACTTTAGCGGAAATTTGTTGTGGACTTTAGCGGTGTTGTGGACTTTAGAGGAATTGTGGACTTTAACGGTGCCACACAGCATACATATAAAATAGTATCATTCATAACAATTACTATTTAAAAGGGAAATATTATACTATTAGTATCATGGTCCCAGCATTTTAACAAATTTATCAAAACAGGACGTTGTTGCAATGGTGTGACTGGGACTTTACGAAGCGTCTAAAAATAACCTAGGCCGCCTCGGTGCACTATAAGCTCTCGAAACTGCACTAAGACCATGATGGAACACTATAGCGAACTTTCTATACTAATGAAATGTCCATGTGTGGAAAAAAGATCTTACTATACACTGTACGGACATTTAGACTTATTCACTAGCTGTGATATACAGTAGAAGATTTAGCAAGGAAAGCAAGGATACAAAAATTACGATATTAATAACGCTAAAAATTAAAAGGAAAGTGTACGCTATGTCGCCCGGAATCCGACACTGACCTAGCAAATTACGACATAATTAAACCATCATTAGCAACTTTGTAAAAAAATATATAGAAAAAATGTCTTTTCTTTTCCTTAAACTGGGAATATTATGATAATCAGATAAAGGTAATGTCTGTCAAAAAACGTATTTTACGAAATAATTGAAATCGGATTTAGATTAGATTTGTGATCGTTGGAATTTAAATAATCTATCTCTTTATAATTACCTTTTTTAATCAAACGGAACACATACTATAGGAGATGTGGGATATGTTTCAATTTGACAGCAACCAAACGACAAAAAATCATAAATGAATCAAGAGCGCATGTTTAGTCTTCAACAAGAAACAGGTGTCTACACAAAAGGTCTGACAGCGTGAAAGACCAAAACCACACTATTATAAGTCATGGTATTCGAAAGCAGGAGATTAGTACTCTATCAGACAAAACTGCAATCACGTTTACCACAAACTAATGCCTGCACCAAGTTAACGTATAATTGTGATATGAAGAGATGGCAGATACCCACAACCAACTTGGAACCACCACCAGACAGAAGGACAAATAAGGATTTAGAGAGCTGGCACCCCATATGGAATTTACTGACCCCATATATACCGTATTAGGTCACTAGCACACTGTGTAACTAATAATATTCAGTATGGTGATGCAGCATCTTACATCCTCTAACTTGGAAACTAAATGAACATTGAACATTCATATGTGTATATCAGTGCCTTGTACTTGTATGATATTTGTCTTTATTTATTCATTAAAATATAAATCTCTAATAAGACTTTATTTACAAATGTAACACATGAGTAAAAAAAAACACTTTCAGAAAAAAAAGAGTAACTATAAAAAGTGCGACCCCAAAAATTAAAAAAAATATCTTTCCTTTAGAAAGTATTTCATGGTAGAATTTGACATCAAAATGGGTTAAAATAACAAATATCAACTTATTGCAATACTAACAAAACTTAACTTAATTACATTGCTTACAGGAGCTCCCATTTCACCTTAGTTAATTCTTGTGTACCTAAAAATTTGTACTAAGGCAAACTGGGATTAATTATATATATATATTTTGACGGCTAAGGCGAAATGAGAATAAGCCGTTCACACAGTGTTTCACAAACCGATAATTTCTTCGCCCAGGGATATGAATTTGACATTAAAAGCCCCTCAATAGCTTTACAATAGCCGGCCGTGTCATTGCCGTATATTGTAGATGGAACGTGTAATATATGTTCCAGACCGTATGAGTCTTTGGGCCGTACGCGTACGGTCTGACTAATATTAAGAAGTTGTCAAAGTTAATTAGATCCATATAACTGATCAATATAACTTAACTCTCAAATAGATATAAAAAAGTTTAATTTTATAATTGAAAAAAAAACAACTATATATTTTAATGATTTAAAAAATTCACGCTAATATTTTTGAAATTGAATTATGATCACTAAAATTGAAATATAATGTGGGAGGACAATTGTTTTAGAATACTTAGCAACTTTACCAAAAAATATTTTTGCTAAGGAACATACAGAACTGCAAAAATGTAAATGTAAAAAATATTAGTACGTTACTTGTGGTAGCAAGTGTAACATTGGTTGAGAGTACCAAAATTAGGATTAAGATATACAATTAAACAAATATTTTATTTCAATTGTTCATTTGTTCATTTTATCCGTGTAATTGTAATAATATTAAATTAGTAAATCTGAAAATAAAGATTGTGATTAATGTTAATTTTTTGAAATTTAACCCATATGATCTAATAACATGTATGGTCAGCTCGTACTGGACCATACGCGTATACTCATACGGTCCGACCGTACGCGTATGGTCGGACCGTACGAGTATACGTATACGGTCCGGACCGTACGCGTACGGTCCAAATACTCATATGGTCTGGAACATATACACAATGAATTTCATACACCAGATATACAAATACAGGTGAATTTTACCTTTTTGGAGGACTCCGAAGAGGTGGTGCATTGCATGTGCGCTAAGTTTGAAAAAAAATCCAATCTTTTATTTGGGGTACGTCTGAATACCGCTAATGACCTCCTGAGTGCACTCAGGACATACAATGTGCACTCAGGATCCTTCATATTGCAGGATGGATGCATATATTCGTTACACGCAGCTTATCTAAGAGTTAAATTTTGGTAGAATTTGAAATCGAACTAAGATAGATTTGTTAATTCTTTTGAAAAAATGACACCAATTACTGAGCCGTGAATTATCCAACCAAGCAGGAAAGTCCCTGAATCAACAAAATTGATCGGATTATCTTATTTTTGTTTATGAATTGCGTTGTTAGTACTGGTCCGGGAACACAATTATCCCCCTTCAATTTTCGTTCACAAATATAGTTCCCTTTAATTTCAGTATATTTTTACTTAAATTTTTGTTTGCCTTTCCTTTGAATGTTTCCCCATTTTTTTGCTATAATGTGAATGTAAGGTCATCTAAGAGAATTTCTGTAAAATTTCTTTTTGATATTTTGAGCAGAAATGAGTGATTTGGTTAGGTAAACATAGGTGTGATTTCCCCTTTTCGGAAGCTCTCTGGCTTAACCCATAGTGGTGTCCTTGTGTTTAGAATTAGAATTTAAAATATTTATAAGACAGATCAGTATCTAAAAAAGAATACTTTAATGAACGAATGAACTTTATTACCTTAAAACTACATTTCATAGTAACAGAGAAAATATATATTTACAATCATTAATACCATGCACATTGGTTGAAAAAAAACCTTGATTTAACTTGCATGTAGCTTGCAGGACCGATTTACCTGTGACATTTGTAGAAATTTAGATTATTTTTATGTAAGATGACCGATAGTGCTGTCTCAATTCAGAGTTTGAACTTTAAAAAACATGATTAAGTGTGTATTAATATAGTACATAATAGTATAGAATGTGAAAGCGATTCCTTTGATATAAAATTTGCAGCAATATTCCAGTATAAAAAAGTCTGTCTTGAAAGGGGTTAGTTATTATAACTTTATGAAGTTAATCTCTTTTCATGCTTTTGGAGAGTTGTCTCATTGGCAATCAATACCACATCTCGATCTTTTTTTTATTTTTTAAATATATATAAAGTTAGACTTCCATGCCCTCCCCCCCCCCACATTTTTTCTTGAAACTCCTCGTAGATTTATAATAGATAGCTTACATATAACATATGTTTTGATAACTAATAATAAAGATCTTATTTTAGTTTAAAAACTTTACGAATGCCCAGCAAAGATTAAGCGTGTTGCATTCGAAGTGATCAGACTACCGCTAGGCCATTTCAACTCAAAATATATAAAATATCGTTGCATCGGTAAAACTTTGAATCATTTTTGACAAAACTATTAGAATTTAAGACTGCTCTGCTTTTACAATAACTGTTTACTTGTTATCATTTCAATGAATATCGAGTAATATTTGTCGATGGACGGTTGTTGAGTTAATGCACGGTATTGTGATTTTTTTCACAATTGAATTTATAGAACCTTTTGTTAAGATTGATTGTCATATGTATCAAATCAAAATAGCTTTCTATTACCAGTTCCTTGGCGTTGCAACACCACTGCATGGTCATCCAATCAAAAAAGGAAAGTTATAATATTCATTTTATTAATTATAATATAATCTTTTATTCGTAAGCAATACAACTTACAGAAAATAATTATTACAAATAATTCAATTACATCAGTGAAACATATTTACATTTAAACAATTAGTCAAATAATCATATAAGTAGGTATACCATTATAACAGTACAACAGAATAGGATCAAATGGATTTTTAGCATTAATGAATGAATTTAATTTCGTACCTTCTCAGTCAGAAATAAAAACTTCCCTTTAATTGGTTAGTTCCTTTACATTATGAACAGATACTGGTGAGAACCCAACCACTTTAAAGTAAAAGGGGGTCCCAACCGAGCATAAAAAAAGGGGCGAGTTCCAACTGTATATATATGCCCCCTTTCAAATGCATTGATCGTCTAAAAAGTTTAAGATTCGACGGTTTTCTACAACAATATGGTTTGATAAATTTCTTTCGAAGTTCATTATACTTTTCACATACTAAAATAAAATGATATTCATCTTCAATTACTTGTTTATCACACCATATTACAAAATCTCGGATATCTCTCAATATTATAAAATCGACAAGTTTCTATATTCAAACAGTGAACAGACTGATTTATGCGGTATTTACAAATAAATGGTTTTTATAAATATAATTTACAGCATGATTTTTTTTCCAAACATTTTTTTGGCGACAAATTTTTTTTCTTTCAATATTAGCATAACATATAGTGTCAGCTGAGGGTAAAACAAACATTTTTTTTCTCAGGGTCAAAAACAAATTATTTTTTTCCAAAACTCGAAACAAACTTTTTTTTTCCAAAAAAACCATACCCCCCCCCCCCCCCCCCTTCCACCCCCAGAAAATCAAATGGTTGCTGCCTAAAGCTACCGTTTAATCTATCTTTGAATTCAATTAAAAACAAGTTCACATCTTTTTTAACCCTAATGTAACCGTATGTTAAAGCGTTGTCATCCGTATAAATATATTGTTTACCAAAATTGAAGTGCATGAGTATTATTAACGTCTGGGATGAGTGTGAGATTTCTCTGTTGATGGGAATAAACAAAATTTAGCTGAATTTGTATTATTCAAATTAATGAAAAGGCAAGCTAGTGTGTGTTTAAAATGATATTGTTGGAATGGATTTATAACATTAAAAATGTGTGTAACCGATTTTAGGTTGACTTGGACTGCGAATTTGAAAATAATTTATTTGTGAAATCACATTCTTTAAGATGACATATTTTGTAAGTACGTTAACCTTTTATTCTAATTATAGTATCTTTGAAATGCATTTTATAGCTGACTATGCGGTATGTGCTTTGCTCGTTGTTGACGGCCGTACGGTGACATATAGTTGTTAATGTCTGTGTAATTTTGGTCTCTTGTGGACAGTTGTCTCATTCGCAATAATACCACATCTTCTCTTGTATATTTATATAGCTGTTACTTACAACTGTCATGTGTACATGTTCCAGGCTCGTGCCGCTGAAAGAGGTCCCTTTTCAAGTTTGAAAATAGGTGAATAGGTCGGGAAAACTATCAGAAATATATATGATAAAAAAAACAGTAAAGTTCCCACTACTTTTTTGGTAAACTTTCTTGCTATTTCCGAATGTGTTTTTGTGATTTATGCAATTTTATTCATGGACTAGCTAGCATAAAGAATTACATGTCCTCTAAATGTATAAAATAAATTTTTTCTACAATGATATATAATTAGGAATGGAAATTAAAAGCCTAATTCAAAAACATAAAAAGGATTTTTGTATTTGTATCTTTAAATATCCTCGAAAATAACTGCGTTTGAAAGCTTCTTTTAATATAATTTACACGTATATCGAAATGTGTTCATACCAATTGTCCCGCTTAATACCGCACCCGCGTAACCTTAAACAATAGGACACTACACAATCAAAACATTTCAATTTTTTTTATTACAGATATTTTATCCTATCCACGGTTGAATGCACAATATCCCCACCAAGAGAACCGTCTATTGTTAGAGGTGGGACGACAGCCTAGATGTCGTGTGCAAAAATAATAATCACTTGGTACGGTTTCAGCTTGCGTATTGTAATTTTAAATAGTATAGATCGATTCGTGTTTTAAAATCAAACAAACGCTACTGCTTTCACTGATGATCAAAAAATTACTTTTATATATATATATAAAAAAACAATGTATTTGTTACATGTTATTGGTATTAAATTGTATATTTTGAAGATCATATTCCGTAATGTTATGCCATGAATTCTATTCGATGTCTATAAAGCAAATACAATCTATTTGTACTCGTAACAAAAATGAGAAAAGATTGGGCTGCCTCTCTCAAATTTTGTCCAGTTACCAAAGTAAAATCAAAATTAAATTCTCCGACAATGCACATGTTGATATATTGTATATGTCATTCCAACACTTACACTTGTTCTTTTATTTATGTGGCAAATTTAATGACCATTTTAATTCAAAGCTTGGATTTGCATCCTTCATTCTCCAGTACGTTTGAATTTCTACATATATCACAGTCAGTAATTAAAGTTGTGTGTTAAACGTCAATACGAAAGCAAACAATCCATAGTTAAAAAAAAATATTTAGAGGGCACATATGTATCTTTCGTCTGACAGCACGTATACACCACAGTTATCGTAAATTATATAAACATATAAAAAAAAATCGATTTTTTTTTTTTTTTTTTAAGACAAAAAAGAGAAAAGAACTGATAAGTGCGGGTAATCCATGCGCCTTGCCTCCTTTATGTTTCGATATCTTAAAAATTAATTATTCTTTTATCTATTATAACACGTGAAAACTACACCGGTGAGTTCCATACATGTCATAAACTTACAGCTGGTCCTGAACATGCATGAAGTATTTGCCACTGGACTTTAAACAACAATCAATCACACTACAACTTATAGTATATATAGTTGTGAAATACAAAATGTATATTATAATGATACATTTAGATGAATAAATAGAATACAAATACACACTACTTTATATCACTGACACAATTTAAAGGAATACTCTTTAAACTATATAGAGAAGCGAAACGTTTCTTTTGAATACTAAACAAACTTCCTAACAGTACATGTTTTTTTAATGGTTTTACATGCGGCGCTCAAATATTTTGCATGGTCTTTTGGTATAGTGTTTAGACATATATGATATTGTAAGAACCTTTAACGTATAATAGATTCACATTCGTTACTTTGCTCAATATAAAAAAAACCATAAGCATTAATTTATATTAAAAACTGAAGGTCAGACATCACTAATACGTGTTCATTCATTCTTTATTAAAGTTTAGACCTTTTTATCAAGAATGATGATGAGAGTAATTGTAAAATATAATAGGCATGTACTTTCTTACGTTATGGATCATTGATTTTGTTACCTGTTGACCCGGTTGATTACTAGCACGTGCCATTGAACTCGACCGTTTTAACTAAAACAGATTTTATTTTAAATCAACGCCATATATATATATATACAAAGTATATACAAAGTACTATATACATATTATATGGATAAGAAAATAAATATTATAAGGATATATTGTTTGAATGAAAATTTTTATACGGTGATACTTTAACACCGTCCCGACAGGGACTGAATGCAGTATATGATCAGGTTAGTCTTTTTTCGAATTTCCGAATGTCGGGAATATTTTTTTCCAACTTTAATAGAGTAACTCGCACGAAAAAAAAAATAAACATACCAAAAAAGCAACAGCTTCAACGGTAAACTAGGACCGTGATATATCAACAGAAAACGAATTAAAGAAACTGTCATGCATAAAACAAAAATATGCATGACTGTGTTAATTTGCCCCCGCTGCATTTCTGTGGATTGTCTCATTGGCAATCATACCACCTCTCCTTAACTTTTTTTAGGTTACATTTAGGATTTTCCGTTACTAATCTTCAAATACAAAAAAACATTTTTACCGGTGTTCACAACATTTCAAGGTTAAATTTATGGCATACATTCTGGTGTGTATACAATTAACGTACGTCCTTGCATTTAATTATCAATATATATTTATATAAACTAACATTTATTAAAAAATAAACAACATATATATATAGACGAATAATTTATTAGTTCCTCAACAAAACAAGAAAAGAAATAAAGAATTAACACAAGATTTAATCTTTTTTTTTTAATTAATCAAAATATACTTCAAACTCTAATAATAAAATACATATATACATGTATTAATCTAAAATGCATTATCGAGTAGAAGGGGCGCAACTCGTGGTATCAAACCGGTATACTGAACGGATCAAAACAGGGTCTGAAAATTTTGAACGTTCTTTTGTATCCATGGTCTGTTTTGGTCTGACACGGTCTTAACGGGTCTAAACAACCCGCTAGACGATTCAGTCTTTTCCGTCTTGACACGCCTTAACAAACTGATTTACCTGATGAGGCTATCGATCTGAACGGCGACTCAACTATCTTAAATATCTTGACGATTTTTTCTAGCGGTAAATCCAGTCAATCAAGATGTGATCAGACCAAAATGACCGTTTCAGACTGAAATCGTGCTACTAGTGAGAGGAGAACAAAATACGATACCATTGTATAAGGAAACACAAATTGAATAATAATGTTAATGAAATGCTTAAGTCGTCATAACAAGTAGGAGACCACCCTCTCCCTTTGAAATTAAAGAAAACGGCTTTTCATAGCAATTTAAATCGTAATGTTACTGTAAATACCAAAGAGATAAGAACAAATTGGTGATCCATAAAATGGTAACATAATTATAAACTTTTGATAGATACAAAATATATGTAACCCGTTGCAATATTCATTGTACGTATAATTAGGAAAGGAAAACGTGTGATTATAGTTAAAAATTACGTTTATTTATCAATATTAATTCAACTATATCTGTTTCACTTTTGCTTAGTGACGCTTTTCAAATGTAGGTTACGGTTTATTATGAGTCATTTCAAATTTGTGCTTAATTATTGTTTATATAATATATTATATTTCCCCTCTTTTTATTTTTGATCACACTGATGAAATGTGCAAGGTATATATATCGTGCTTGTCTAAATGTTAAGGAACAATAAAATTCAATATTAAATGATGGAAATACACTTTAGAATATTATTGTTTCTGTCATGCAAATGACATTAAATAGTCGTTATCTTTACTACTGTCTGAACTTACAAAGTAAGATTTGTCATTCTGAAATATTCAAAGTCATATTTATCTTATTTTTGGCATGCATTGTCACAATCACTACCAATACCTTTATTTTACTCTATGCTTTACATTTCAAATTGAACCCCTCTCTTTAATCTAAATTGACTAGGACTGTCAGTTCTTTTTTATCGAAGGTCGGTAGTTTTATCTGGGAAAAGGCGAAAAAAATGCTTTTGCGTTTTATGTACACATAATTATTTTTTTAAAATTGATGAACAAAAATAAAGAAAATAAAGGTGATTTTGTAAACTCCTTACGTTTTTATTATTTTTTTATTTATTGCATATTATGACATTATAACAGGTCGTCAGAATGAATAATAAACTTTACCTTATGTGTATATGCTAACATTCCCATGAAAATTTTAAAATTGTTTGTACGCACATTGAACGACAAATTTATGTGACGTATAAAATTTTCTGACGTCAGACACTCAATAAATGTGTTCGTAGATAGTAGATGTTTTTGTGTTCTGTTAAATTGTTCCTTTTAAAATTGTTAAACGATGATGACTGATGTACCCATATTTTGACTATTATATTTATTGTGTCTGTTTATTTAACGCATCAATGTAAAAATATCGGAAATTGATGAGACTGTCATTACAAAAGTGAGAGGGTTAGCGCTATAGAACCAGGTTTAATCCACCATTTTCTACATTTGAAAATGCCTGTACCAAGTCAGGAATATGACAGTTCTTGTCCATTCGTTTTTGATGCGTTTTGTTATTTGATTTTGCCATGTGATTATGGACTTTCCCAATTGATCTTCCTCTAAGTTCAGTATTTTTGTGATTTTACTTTTTATACAAAACTTATAAATAAAAAAAGGTAATGTCACTTTTGTGGCGTGATAAATTATAAGCCTGGCACCTTTGATAACTATTAGCATGTCGAAATGTACTATTGTATTGTTTATTTGTGTATTTCTCTCTCATGAATGTTTTTGTTATTATTTGTAGTTCTGTCGTGTAATGTTGTCATTTTAGTGTTCTATATAACATTACCATAAAACATCAGACTTAGCTAGAAAACAAAACAAGATTCAACCCATCATATGTTTTTTAAATGGTCCTGTACCAAGTCAGGAAAGTTTTTATCATATAGTTTCTTTCTGTGTGTGTTTGATTTTTTGTTGCACTTCAGTGTTTCTGTTGTTTCGTTGCTTTCCTCTTATAGTTGTTGTGTTTTCCTCACTTTTAGTTTGTATCCCGGATTTGGTTTTTTTTTCTCGTTCGATTCATGACTTTTCGAATTGCGGTATACTACTGTTAACTTATATATCCTTACACATCTTGTCGTATCACCTCAAAGTTATACAATTCATCTGCAGGAGCATGTGTTATGATTAAACAAATACATGCATATCGTGTTAGTGAAATGCTTTTCTCAAATTGAGGATTATAATTAAGTACGTCAGACGCGCACTACGTCTACATAAACTGATCAGTGACGCTAATATGAAAATATATATAAAGCCAAAACAAGTACAAAGTCGAAGAACATTGAGGATTCGAAATTTTTGTAAACAGGAACTTTATAAAAATGACCATGTTATTAATATTCATATCAACACCAAAGTGTTGACTACTGTGCTGGTGATACCCTCGGGGACGAAACGTCCACCAGCAGTGGCATCGACCCAGTGGTGTAAATAGTTACCAAAGGTACCAGGATTATAATTTAGTACGCCAGACGCGTGGTTCGTCTACATAAACTCATCAGTGACGCTCATATCAAAATATTTATAAAGCCAAACAAGTACAAAATTGAAGAGCATTGAGGATTCGAAATTCCTAAAAGTTGTGCCAAATACGGCTTAGGTAAGCTATGCCTGGAATAAGAAAATCCTTTTTTTTCGCAAAATTCTAAGTTTTTTAAACAGGAAATTTATAGAAATGACCACATTATTGATATTCATGTTAACACCGAAGTGTTGACTACTGGGCTGGTGATACCATTGGGGACGAAACGTCCACCAGCAGTGGCATCTACCCAATGGTGTAAATAGCTATCAGAGGTATCAGGATTATAATTTAGTACGCCAGACACGCGTTTCGTCTACATAAACTCATCAGTGATGCTCATAACAAAATATTTCTAAAGCCATAAAAGTACAAAGTTGTAGAGCATTGAGGATTCGAAATTCCTAAAAATTGTACCAAATACGGCTATGGTAATCAATGCCTGGGATAAGAAAATCCTTATTTTGTCGAAAAAGATTTGTAAACAGAAAATTTATGAAAATGACCACATTATTGATATTCATGTCAACACCGAAGTGTTGACTACTGTGCTGGTGATACCCTCGGGGACGAAACGTTCACCAGCAGTGGCATCGATCCAGTGGTGTAAATAGTTATCAAAGCGTCGAGGATTGTAATTTAGTACGCAAGACACGCGTTTCGTCTACATAAACTCGTCAGTGACGCTCATAACAAAATATTTATAAAGCCAAACAAGTACAAAGATGAAGAGCATTGAAGATTCGAAAATCTTAAAAATGTGCCAAATACGGGCATGGTAATCAATGCCAGGGATAAGAAAATCCTCATTTTTTTTCTCAAATTGTAAGTTTTGTAAACCGGAAATTTATAAAAATGTCCACATTTTTTTATTTTCATGTCAACACCGAAGTGTTGACTAATGTGCTGGTGATACCCTCGGGGACGAAGTGTCCACAGGCAGTGGCTTCGACCCAGTGGTGTAAATAGTTATCAAAGGTACGAGGATTATAGTTTAGTACGCCAGACGCGCGTTTCATCTACCTAAACTCATCAGTGACGCTCATATCAAAATATTTATTATGACAAACAAGTACAAAGTTGAAGACCATTGATGATTCGAAATTTCTAAAAGTTGTGCAAAATACAAGTACGGTAATCAATGCCGGGAATAAGAAAATCCTAATTTTTTCGGATTTTTTTTTTTTTTTTTTTTTTTTAACAACATTATATATTTATTCATCAAATATGCTTGTTACATTGTTACACCCAGAAATCAAGCTTTTCTTGATGCATCCTGTAATATTCCACCTAATGCCCAGGTTATCAATCAGCAGCTGGTATATATGTATACATTATTATAATATGTATAAATTTCTTGAAATACAATTATACAACATTTTAATACATTATGTTTTATTATATCAATCGTCTAAATTTCTTTTTAGTGACTTTAGTAATGGATTAAGTTTCATTGTTCTGTTTTCGTTGTATCTTTTTATGTATTCTCGAACAAAAATTTGATAAACATTTACCTTTGTCAATTTCTGATTAGATACATAATACGATTTGTATATGGAAAATCGATTTGTATATGGAAAAGCCTAAGATTGTTAGGAAATAATTCAGACCAAAATAATTTTTGTCAAAAATTTTATATCCAAAGACTAATTGCTTTAATGATACTATAACATTTAAATTTGATTTTATCATTAACTCATGAATACTTTTCCAATTTTTTTCTAAAAATCGACAAGAAATAAAAAAGTGGTTATAATCTTCTTCTTCGTTACATACATTACATAGCTTGTCATTCGTCTGTTTCCATTTAAACAATAATTGTTTTGTTGGTAATATGAATTGTAAAAGTTTCCATCTATATATTTTAACTTATTTTCTTCTAAATAATGAAACATGAAAACATATAGTTGGTTAATACTAAGGTTCTCATTAATTTGTAAAATACGCATCCATTTGCTAACACCAATTGATGGTTCAGTTTTATCTTTACAAATTGACTTATATAATATATTTGATGAAAAATTTGAAGCCTCAATGTAATTACCGTTCCAGATTAGTTTCTGTCTAGGAATATTTACAATACTTTTAATAGAACTTTCAGACTGTAATATCTGAAGCCAGTCTTTTGGAATGGCGTTTTTTAAAATGTTTATTTCTGCAATCCAATTAATTTTGCATTCTAATTTATCCAGAATAAAATGTTGAGATATATTACCAGTGTCGTCTATAATATCATTGACAGATATCAAGTTACTCTTAATCCAATTTTCAAAAATAATTGTTTTATTTTTAAAATTAATCTGTTTGTTCCCCCAATTTACCTGTTTCCTTACTTCTCGTTATTTCCTGAGCATGGTAATATAATTCATATGGATATCGTTGAACACGTGACATAACTAATGAAGAAAATGCAAATAAGTCGAATTCCTTATTATTCTTTTATACAATCAACTTTGATGACAACCAGGTGATAGGGTAACACTAGTAAGAACAATTAATGTAATGAAGGTTTACAAATTGTTCATTTTGATGACAGATAAGTACAATAATATTAGTATAATATGTTCCAAACATTAATTGTTTGCCTTTCAATTGTTGATGCTGCTTGTATTTTAGGGATCCATAAATGTTGGCTTGGTGTATTATTTTACTTTAGTTTAGTATAAATAGCAATTAAGAAAAATGTAGTGTTGGGCAGTGTTTTCATTAGTTTATACAAAATGCAACAAGTAAGAAGATAAATGAGATAAATTATTTTTTAAACAAATCGACAAGCCATTATTTTCTAATCATATGAAACCAGAGAGACATTTTTAATCATTGTTGTCATCGTGCATGTATTGAAGACCTGTTGGTGACCTTCTGCTCTTGTCTGATTATGGCCAGATTGATGTCTCTTTGACACATTCCCCATTTCCATTCTGAATTGTATGTATGCAGTCGATACATCAAGTGTTTCATGCTTTCAAATATTTGGTATGTTTGTAATTAAAACACTATTATATATGTCTCTAACCAAGAACAGTCACCTAAATACACAGTTCCAAAAATGATAATACACTGTACAATACATATAATCGACAGTAATTATTTTAAATTGAAGTTTCCCGCTATTAATGGAGATTCACAACATGGAGAGGCATCTGCATTGATAAACATAATAATTCCCCCTTCTCACCTCGACAGCAAGTTAACTTGATAACCAGTCATTTGGACTGGTCAAAGTGAACCTGTGACCGGATTTACGACTGTTTTGACCTGTCCTAGGACCAAAATATAGTTAATTTGAAAAGCGGACTTGGTCCTAGGACTGTTTTTATGTCTGCCAAAATGTTAACTTAGAAACAGGTCTGTTTTTGATATAAGTTAACTTCGAACCAGTCCTGTCATAAGTTAACAGAAGTTAATTTCGAAAGTAGTCCTGCCGTAAAGTTAACATAAGTTAACTTCGAAACCAGTCCTAACACAAAGTTAACATAAGTTAACGTTTGCTTTGACAAATCCGATCGAAACCAGACCTGTTCCCAAGTTAACCTTTGACTGGTCTGCTCAACACTAAGTTGACTTGTAACCAGGACCTCTCTACATCGATGTTTTAAAAATATTTTTTAATATCTTTGTTTCGTAGTATAAACATCGAAAATAAAGTATAATTTATACTTCCGTAAAAAAACCCAGGATTAAATACAAATATTTCAAAATAAAGTACTCATAAAACGTTGCTTGTATATCTATGAAAGACCGTATATTAGATGTTAGTAATACGTCCTTGATTTATGTAGCCAGTGTCAGCAATATTTTGATTTCAGGAGAGACTGTATTATACAAAATGAAAGCATCATTAAAACACATCAGTAGTTTTGATACCTCATGCTGACTTATTTGACCGCATAAAATCAATACACAAATTGACAATTTACGAGTCGACTTGTTACAAAACATCAATATACAAATTGACAATTTACGAATCGACAAGTTACAAAACAGCAAAATACAATTGACAAATCACACAGTTAAAAGTTACAAATTGACAAGTTACGAGGTAAGACTTTTGACCCCGTTGGCTTTCCTTACCAGTGTGGTGTACACCGATGCCTCTGATACAGGCTTCGGTGGGTATATAGTAGATTATGAAGAAAGCGAAGTAATAGGTTCATGGAAACCTGATAAACAAGTAAAAAGCTTAATTTGGCGTGAACTGGAGGCAGTGTATAGAATGATTATGTCGAAATTGACCTATTTGAAGGGTCAGAAAGTTCTATGGAGAACTGACAATCAGAACGTTGTACATATATTATATAAAGGCAGTGTCAAGTCAGATCTACAAGAAATCGCAATAAATATTGCAGACATATGTACTAGGGTAGAAATTCAGTTAAGCCCACAATGGGTACCCATAACTGATAATGTAAACGCTGATTTATTCAGTAAAACATCAGATTGTGATGACTGGGAAATCAAAGAATATATGTTCAACTATTTTGATAAAAAGTGGGGTAGATATTCAATTGACAGATTCGCGTCAGATTACAATAAAAAATGCATACGTTTTAATTCAAAACATTGATGCACAGGTACCGAAAGTATTGGTGCGTTTAATTATGCATGGACAGGAGAGAACAATTGGATTGTTCCACCTCCTAGTTTGATTGCAAAATGTATTTTAAAGATACAACAAGAACACGTTACATGTATATTAGTAATTCCCTAATGGACCTCAGCAGTCTTTTGGCCAATGTTAGTGACTGAGTGGGGCTCAGTCTAGGATTCTAGGAATAGAATCTTTTATATTGTTTCTGAAATTGACACATCTGTTAGTCTAATTTATCATTTTCGATTGATGTATTGTATCAATATGTATCGTCACATAACGTCAGATTATATCATAGTAAATGCCGGCTAGTTCGTCCTTACGGCAAATGCAATATATATTTGTCAAGTTATTATTTAGATTTATATAGTTTGTAGTATAGTCCAATTTGTATTTGGTATACTGGTCAGTCAACATTGAGTATGTTTGGTATATCTGGTATGGTGTTATTTTTACAAACAAAGACGCATTATCTCTTGACGCGGTTGCTTTGTTTTTCATTGAATAATAACGTGGTTGAAAAAAATAATATTTTAACAGAAAGTCTATTCTGCGCATAAATGCAGAGCCTTTTACATGTACGTATCCATTGAGATCAAAGTATAAAGCCTTTATCAAATCCTAAGTAGTTTCTTTACAATATTAAAAACATAATGTTTATGAGCATTTTCAATGGAATCCAAAATACAATTTTTCAATATTGAATATATTCGTACAGAGTACATTAACTTCTTAGTGCGATTATCTAAAATGGCAAAACTGTTTCTCACTTTTAGTTTAACCTTATTTTAGCGAAATATCTGGTTTAATGGATGGGAAAAGTGTATACCATAAAACCTGGCAGTGTTTCATAAATATTTGGAGTATGATTATCGTACCTAGATAACATCCTACAAAAAACTGGAAATGACGTTTCGAACACAAATGGCTCAATCAATTATAATGATTGCATATCCATTTATGAAATAGTTAGCGCTCGAAACATATTCAACCCCGCCACATTGTTTGTATGCCTGTCCATATTCAGGAGCATGTAGTCCAATGGTTGGTATTGGTTTATGTTTGTCATATTTGTTTTTCATAAACTGTTTCTTTTACATTAACCCGGTCGTATTCTCAATATTTAATTGATCAAGGATTTGTATAGTAAGAAGGATTGGAATCTCGCGGCTTATCGTAATCTCTTCCGCGGCGAGACTTCGGTACTCGCCACTACTACTACTACTACTACTCGTCACTTACGATATCGGAACGTGATTTTTTTGTACACATGCATCGAGTTGTGTTCTTATTTTTGTCACGTATAGACAATGTTTTAATGGTTAAGAACTTTATTCATTCTTTTAAAATGTAATTATTATTGATTTTCACTCAAGTTTCAATTGACGAAAAAGCATAATTTAACTGTTTTATTTGATGGAAGGTGTATAACGACAGTTGACACTGTGTTTGTAGATCTTTGTATGTTAACTTCTGTAAATTTTTTTTTTCAGTCAATTGTCAAAGAAATAAAAAAAAAATCTTTTTCTTGTAAATAATGTCATTATAGCTATACATGCGAATTTGCATCTTCGGAAACCATCAATCTCGGGAAACAGGTGCAAAACAATTTTTGTGGCGAAAAAGAACTGACCACACATTTCAGGACGAATTACTGCATTGCGTTTTATACATATGTCATTATCATAAGTTTGGAACAAGTACTGTTGAAGAGGGAGCCCACTGGTAAACCCTATAAAACTGCCTCTGCATGTTACTGTAGCCGGTTTCACTCATCATAAACATATAGGCATAAAAGAAACGTTAGCCAGTGTGTTATAAATTATCAATGCAAGCAAATTTTTTTAATTGTACTAATAACTTTACACCTTAAATGCACTTTTGTTTCTCATCAGAGCACTTTCATCAATTTGTGCATGAATTAATAGGGCAACTTTATAGTGTCAGCTCTCTGTCATACATGTACGGCCTCTCAATTAGTCAATCATGAAATTATTCCTGGTTATGTATAATACAGAAATTAACTTGAAAAGAGTGACTTGTCATATATCACAGAAGACCATCTTTTTCTGATTATACATTGGTACACTTTCGTATGAGGTACCACTAGCGCATCTAGAAATTTACATAAATGGGAGCCCACTAATATACATGTACAACACTGACTTTTGTCTATCATGGATAGATTGAATAGTTGCTTACCGGTACTTCAACATCATTTGTTCTTTGGTAAACTGAACTGTCTCATTCGATTGACAACCATACCACATCTCTTTACTCTTAGGTATTAACTTCAAATTTGATAAAAAACTATTTTTACAATAAATGACTTTGTTAACATGTACATGATAACTATAAAATGGTTATTGTCTAACAGAAGATACTTTTTGTACAATTTTGCAATTTTACACGTATTGACTTTATAGCTCACAGTTACGAATATACATGTAAAACGATTTTTATATATTAAATAATTGCTTACATCAACATCATTTGTTTCTTTGGTGAACTGAGCTGTCTCATTCGATTGGCAATCATACCAGATCCCGCATCTCTTTACTGCTGTGTCTTAATTTTAAATTTGGTACAAAAATTATTTTTTGTGCATGTATTATGTATGGGCTGTTGGTTTCATGTGATAATATTTAACGACCTGCTATGTTGCATGGGTTTTGTTGATGGTGGTTGACATACATTCATTAATTCAATCATTGTACATGTATACTACTAGTTTTTAAAATCTTCATTTGATATTGGATGGATAGTTGTCTTATTTCAATCATATCCCATGTCTCCTTGCTTATTTTACTACACATACATGTACATCGTCAATATACATAGTACACTCAACACCAAGCGGATTTGAAGTATTAAATAAATCTGGCATGTAATGGAATATAAAAAAATATTTTCAATGATTTATTTTTTTTTTATGTTAAAATATAGAAATAATACAATTTAACCCAGGTATCACATGATCATCTATCAAGTCACTATCAAAGTTCCCTACACACAAAGCATAGCTTTCACGTGTTGGTATAAGAGATTGAATGTTAATGATCCCATGAAACATTGTTGGTATATCCTCCATAAATGATATTCAGAGGAACATTCTGGTCAAAAGTGGCATTCAGTTGTACCGATACACTTGTATTTCTATTTCTATTTGAAGGCATGCCATATACCGGTATATATACAAGTCCACATGATTAGTGCATGAATGGTCAACTGCTGTTGGCACACAACTGCTTAGACTTTTTTGGGGACTTGAATCCTTGTGCTTTTCTTCTTAGCATTCACCAGTTTGAGAATTTTGGAAAATACTGAAAAAAAAGTGTAATATAGTTATATGTGGCAATAATAATACAATAGCATATGGCTTAAACAATTCCAATATCAAAAATGTCCTTAACAATAGCAATACAACCTCAAGATCTTTGCTCTAACAATTATATTTGCAAAATTAATGTTAGATTTCTATGGGTTTATGCAAATTTAGGAATAATTTATATTTGTATTTGTAGCAATGTTTTTATTGTTTTAAAATAAAATATTTTGCAATTGTAGGATCAAAAGATGTCGCAAACAAAAAAAAATCAAAAATAACAATAAAAGGAATAAATTTTGATTTTTGCTTTGACACCGTTGCAGGAAAACATCTTTCATTGTTTGATTTGAAGTTTTTGCAGGAAAACATTATTTAATAGCCTAGCAAAATGCCAGATAGAGAAGGGGGTCAATAATAATAACATGCATAATAAAGGGGGGGGCAGTGATTTATAATGAAGACAAAAACAGCACTACCTATACATCATTAAAGGCATTAAAGAAGATGAGCTGTGTTGGTGTATTATTTTGATGTCAGTAAAAAATGTACATTCATTTGTACAGTTGTACACAATGTACTTTCACAATATCATGATGCTGGTTAACATTGGGCTGAACATTTGAAAAGATTACCATCCATGCATTGTCCCTTTCCACATCGGAAAAGGCAAATCTATAGAGTTTTCTATGGAACATGGCTAGTTAAAATTGATGTAAAACTATTTCAAAACACATGGTTTAACGATTTCACTTCAGTATATTAACAGGAAGGAAGTATCAGATTATTATGACAACTGGATCCCCTCCCAATTTAGGCCTGGTAAATTGCGATTCATCTGAGAACCACATTGATTTTTAAAGACAAAAAAGTATCACAATTCCCTGATTTAGCGGTTTGAGATTTCTTCAATACACTTTATCACCAATGTTTTACGTTTGTAAACATGTTTGAACATTAATCTAGGCCAATTGAAGAACTTTATTCATTTTTCCCAAGCCACCCCCATTTTCGCTCCAGAACGCCATTTTTGTTGTAATCAACTCAAAGAAACGTAAAAAATAGGAAAACTAATGCATCAATCACTACGAAATTTACTCAATACACGAAGAAATCATATATCTAGTAGAAAATATAAATTTTATCACTCATCTCCGGTTTTTGAGAAAGGAGTATAAAAATAGAAAATGATGATAGGACCGCCCAATAGGCGGGATAGGGTGAGGTCACTTCGGTCAATATGCAAATTCATTCTATGGAGCCGTGTATTCTTACTGCGATCGTAAAAGTTATTCATAACACCAGAACCATTTTAAACTTCTTATTTCAAGCATAATATTTGATAAATATAGATTGTAGATACTTACATATCGATGTCTATTTGTTTAGGTGATGCAAATGTCAGCCATTAATCAGAGCTAGTTTAGCATTTTCCAGATGCATCACGGGTAATCTCACAAAATCTCGCGCCGCAGAAGATATTATACTACAGTCTATGCAAAAGCCCACGAGATTCCAATCCTTCTTACTATACAAATCCTTGAATTGATTCATATTTTTATTTCGGGGCCTTTTTAGCAGTATGAGATTTTCTCTTGTTGAAGTAACTATGTTTGCTTTATATTGCCTACATCCACTTCATTTGAATTTGTATGGATCACAACCGTTGTCATGTTTTGTTTGTCATGCCTTTAAGAGAGCATTTGATACAGCATTCCTTGAATTTTATATGCGTGCCACTGTTTAGTTTTGAGTAGACGACCAAATCTTCTGCGGAACAAAATGATACGCCTGGGACATTTGGTTATTATGTGCAATACTGTGTCGAGGCCAATACAAGTGGATGTTTCACAACCAGTTGATATTCCTGTACTGAACAGAAAGGATATGGATGCATAGATATAAGAAGATGTGGTATCTGTAACAACGAGACAACTCTACATCCAAGTCACAATTCATACAAGTAAACAGGTCACAATACAGTCTTCAAAATTGAACATAGGCTTACACCAAACAGCAAGCTATAAAGGCCCTACAAATGTCTGGTGTAAAACCATTCAAAAGGGTGTTTATTTAAATTATGAATGTGAAATTTTATCGAAAAACCATTTGCAATATTTCATTTAGTGAAAATATGACTCAGTCAGATATGCCCAACGGTTTGATATATTTGCATGTTTTATTCTTTGATTTTGCTTTTTTTTTAGTTTTGTTTTTGCCGCTGATGAAGTTGACATCGTCTGTAGATTATCGGTACTGTTGCTGTCCCTGCTAATTGATGTATCTCCCTC
>JAHUZM010000346.1:0-45402 GCA_019925275.1 Mytilus edulis | reverse complement strand
TCGATTTCAGTTTGTATTACTCTGTTGGTGCAGTATTTGTGTTAATGAAGTCCATAAAGTGTATACGCGATACGGTTGGAAAGGGATGGTTTGCTGCTGAAAAATGAGAAGTTGATAATTTGAAAGTAAAGATCATCATATTTTTTATAGACTTTAGTTTTGAGTTCGTACATCTGTATCAATATTGAAACAAATATCAAGGTATATCATAGACCTTCTAGACACTGATACCATTAATCTAAAGATCACTAGGATATACAAAATTCGACACTCACTGAAATATGAGCTACTGTGTAACAGGAAATCTTCATAGTGAGAAAATTATAATAAATAAAGGCAACAGTAGTATACCGCTGTTCAAAACTCATAAATCCATGGACAAAAAACAAAATCGGGGTAACAAACTAAAACCGAGGGAAATTCATTAAATATAAGAGGAGAACAACGACATAACACCGAAACGTAACACACACAGAAACGGACCAAGCATCAGACAAAACACCACGAGAATAACAAATATAACATGAAAACCAAATACATGAATTTGGGATAGACAAGTACCGTGCCACGTCTTATCTAAATTTCTCAAAAATAAGAGAAAACACAAACGACTCAACGTTAAAATGCAACACACACAGAAACGAACAATAATATAACAATGGCCATCTTCCTGACTTGGTACAGGACACTTTTAAAGGGGAATAAAAGTGGTGGGTTGAACCTGGTTTTGTGGCATGCCAAACCTCGCACTTTAATGGCAAAGTTAAATATAACATTGAAATGACAACATAATATTACAGGACTACAATACAAATTAATAGAAATAATAATACCAAACACCATGGTAAATTCAAACAGGGAAAGTCCGTAAAAACTGAAAATGTATTTTGGTTATTGTCAGTTTTAATTTAGGTTTCTGTTTTGCTTCGTGTTATATTTCATTATTGCAATAAAAAGGGCTTTCTCCGTAATTCAGAAACTATATAGCATACCATTTTGTATAGGTTTTGCTCGTTGTTGAAGGCCATTTGGTGACCTTTAGTTGTTAACTTTTATTTATTAGGTCTCTTTTGAAGATTTGTCTCATTGGGCCATAAAAAAAGAATAGGTTTGTTTGCCCAAACTCTACCTACCCAGAAAAAAGCTACCTACTCAAATTCTTTTATTGTCCGGATTTGATGAAGTTTTTTTTAATCAGATAGGAATGGAGACTAATAAACACCCAATACTTCAATTTCTCTTTTAGAAAAAATAAAGAAAATGCCTACCTACCTACCCACTGTCTCAACCTTTGGGTAGGGTTTGGGCAAACCAAAATATTTTTAATTGTGGCCTTGACAATCATACATTTAATTAATTTACCGACTACTGTTTTTTCCCTGTCATGAAATATATCAATAACGGTGGGTCATAAAGTTTATGTAGTCGTACTAATTTTTTTTTCTATAACAGGTCGGTATTTCTCCCTGGACACGTCGACCTACTCCACCAATAAAAACTGCCCGCCACGTAATAGCATAATATTGCTGAAAGTTGGGTTTAATAATAAATTTGACTGTTAGATTTTAATACAAAATATTATGATCATCTAATCAATACTAAATTAGCTGCAATTCCATTAGTTTTTGTTTTACTTGATTAAAATTTAATAATCAAAATAGATTGTGTTTTGTTTTATTTCGAGTCATTTTACCTGATTACTTGTTTTCGAAAATAATATCTCATATTTATTTAGTCCATTGCACTCTGATAATTTCCTTTGTTAGTTTTAGCAATTAGTCTCCTCTTAATAATATCAGAATAATAAACACTATTCTTAGAAAAAGCAGATCTATAAAAGTGAGATCGTGCACTCAACTTTGTTATATTTGTTTGTAGCTCGTGTCAGATCTGGACACGTCTAATAAGGGTCTACCGACGAAACCTAAGAAACTGATATAAAATGGAATTATCAATATTTATCTTCTTTATCATTTAAACAAGAAAATGTGTATTGTTTGACAGCGAAGATTTCCCTGTTACTTATACCATTGCAATGGTATTTCATAAACAATACAATTATATACTTTTGCAATTATTTCAAATGAAGTTAAAGTATGCAATTAGAAAATTTAGCTATATATTTACAGTATCCTCCGTCGGTTTCCTGGAGCTCTTATTAAAAATTATCCGACCACGTTAGCAGAAAATGGGGAAAAAAGTCATCTTGATTTACTACCCCATGAATTAATAGAGGTTTACAAAATAGAACAATTCCGAGCGGACGTTTAGATAAAAACTAAAGGATATGGTCTAAATCAGAAAAATACATTGGTGATTTTGAATCTGTTCAAAGTTTTGATTTTTCTACCCTGTATACCACATTGCCTCACATTCTCATTAAGAAAAAATTCACACACCTAATTAAATGGGCATTCAAAAAATCAGAATGTGAATATATATGTTCAAACTCTTTTAGGTCATTTTTTAGTAGCAATAAACAAAAAACTATGTTAATTGGACATGCTTTGATATTATATATGCCCTTGAATTTTTACTAGATAACATTTTTGTTCGCTTTGGGGATTCCGTATATCGTCAGATTATCGGAATTCCAATGGGGACAAACTGTGCACCACTTATTGCGGACCTGTTTTTGTATTGTTATGAGTTACAATTTATGACAAAAATAAACAAAGACCCATCGAAACAACATCTGATAAACAAATTTAATAATACTTTTAGATATTTGGATGATATTTTGGCTCTCAATAATGACGACTTCAGTATGTATATTAATGAAATTTATCCTGTTGAACTTACTTTAAATAAAGCTAATACTAACAATGACCACTGCCCTTTTCTCGATCTTGATATCTATATCAATAATGGAAAGCTGAATACTAAAATTTATGATAAAAGGGATGATTTTTCATTTCCTATCGTTAATTATCCGTTTTTAGATGGTGACGTTCCCTTGTCACCATCTTACGGTGTTTATATATCTCAACTTGTACGATTCGCTCGTGTATGTAACAATGTTTTAGATTTTAACGAGAGAAATTTATGTATTACTGAAAAATTATTACACCAGGGTTTTCGATATCACAAACTAGTCAAAACATTTACTAAATTTTATCATCGGTATAAAGACATCATTCGTAAATATAGCTCAACATGCAGACTTCTAATACGTTCAGGTATTTCACATCCAATTTTGTATGGTAATATTCTTTATAAAGCACAAAGGTGTCAGTATTCACCTCAGAAACTTACAAAACCTTTGAATAGACTTATTAAGAAGGGATATAATTACGATACTGTTGTCAAGTCATTAAAGATTGCATATTTTGGCGTTAATATTGAGTCACTGATAAGGTCTTTGCATCGGAACTAAACACATTATTTTTTTAAAAACAGTTGTTGGCATGACACGGGTTATGTTCTTCTCATATATGTTATGATGGTATGATACTAAACCCTAACGGGAAGGATTGTGCCTGATGTTCATATGATGAAATCATAATCTTTCAGTCAGTTTAATTGAAGTCTGGAGCTGGCATGTCAGTTAACTGCTAGTAGTCTGTTGTTATTTATGTATTTTTGTCATTTTGTTTATTTTCTTTGGTTACATCTTCTGACATCAGACTCGGATTTCTCTTGAACTGAATTTTAATGTGCGTATTGTTATGCGTTTACTTTACTACATTGGTTAGAGGTATAGGGGGAGGGTTGAGATCTCACAAACATGTTTAACCCCGCCGCATTTTTGCGCCTGTCCCAAGTCAGGAGCCTCTGGCCTTTGTTAGTCTTGTATTATTTTAATTTTAGTTTCTTGTGTACAATTTGGAAATTAGTATGGCGTTCATTATCACTGGACTAGTATATATTTGTTTAGGGGCCAGCTGAAGGACGCCTCCGGGTGCGGGAATTTCTCGCTACATTGAAGACCTGTTGGTGACCCTCTGCTGTTGTTTTTTATTTGGTCGGGTTGTTGTCTCTTTGACACATTCCCCATTTCCATTCTCAATTTTAAACATTCAAATAAATGTTAGCAAAATACAGCACTGTATAGACCAACAGGCAGCCTCCTTAAAGCTTGGTGTGACCTCGTGTGTGGTACGGTTAGAAGTCTTTGCTCAGGTCGATCAAAAATCCGATCGAAAGTCATATTGGGTAAATTTCGCAAAGGTGATACGAATTTTGGTAATGTTGAATAGAATACACCGGTGTACTCTATGACACAAATGTTCGTCAGAGTGGGGTAGAAAATAACTTTCTTTGAGGGGAGTTCGACTGAACCATTTAAAACCCTTGTTAATTTTACATTGCTTCATAGTTAGTTGCAGTCTTTTATCAAGGAATCCCGAAACAAAACATAATCACTGGGAGTGTGTGGATGTCCGTACGTATATGTATATGTTATATTGACGGCTAATTTGATTATTTTGGTGGGAGTGGAGTTCTTTTATAATGTCACATCGAAATTAAAACCTCATACTAAAATAACAGTGTTAACACTGCGAAACTGTTCCGGTAATCACGTCTCTAGATCTGCGCGCTGGCTTCATCAGCATCTTTATAAGAATTACAATTACACTGATATCGATAAGTAATTACATCGTGTATTTAGAGGATTTATATCTATTCACAGTTAAGACACGATTGATTACTATCATTTATTCTTAATTTCAATTACATGAGTGTACTTTTTGAGGACACATGATCTTGTTTTTCTATCTTGTGGGTGCAGAAGATCTTATTTTATGTACTTTGTCGGTGACAAAAGATGTATGAATATAGATAACAGACGTACACGTCACTGATACAATAAATGATATGAATCATAGATATTACAAAATAGCATATGTAAGAGTTAAGGAAGGAATAACTTCTGAATCTCTATTAGCTGATGCATTTTTTTTTTTTATATAATACCCATAAAAAAGATAACAAATAACATTGGCAGATGAGTGCAAGAATACATGCATGTTAATGAATGAGTTTAAACGAAGTGTTGACAGTTGTTGATATTATCGAGCGCTTTGGTTTGTCAGATTTTATGGGCTTCTTCTTTTTGAGTCTTTTTGGAGTACAGGCCTTGTGGTCATCAAACTTTCGAGTCATTTTTTTGTACTCGTACTCGAAATTCAACCAATTAAAATGCTGGATTTCATGTTTCGAGCATGATTTTTGTGCTCCGAGCACTGAGCAATGTTTTATGACTTCAACCCCTGATTTTCATGTTGATCACGTTTCGAAAAGGTGATAAGATGCAAAGGAGTTTCTAAATCCTTTAATATAATAGAAAGATGTCACAGAAAAAATAGAAGCAAACAAGGCGCTTCAGAAGGATATACAAGGAAACAATAGTTTATCGCAGTTCAACAGCCATAAATCGATTAAGCGAAAACAAATCCGAGTCACACACCAAAAGATGGGGAAACACACCAACTATAAGAGGAAAAAACAACTGGACCACATTAGACAGCTCCTGCTCCACACACCACTCCGTCGTGTTTTTTTTTATATGCATATTATAATTATGTAGGTCCCATTCCATGAAATATTGACGGGATTGCAGCTACAACAATTGGAACATATCTGTCGTCATTTGCGAAACAGATATTCCATAACAGTTAACGAACTCGTAACATTTTCGAAGGAATTACATCAACTTCAACATCTTAATATATTCTACATATCATTGCGTTGCTTTAACGTTGTCACTATGACATGGAAAGTAAGCAATTCAAAAACTGATCGATCGATATTTGTTAATTTATAGAAATAAGTCAATACATGAGGCAGATTTAAGATAGGGATGAAAGATACCAAAGGGACAGTCAAACTCATAAATCGAAAATAAACTGACAACGCCATGGCTAAAAATGAAAAAGACAAACAGACAACAAAAGTACACATGACGCAACATAGAAAACTAAAACATAAACAACAAGAACCCCACCAAAATGTACCTGTTGTATTCTTTATGTTATGGTCGATGGGATAGATGCATGCAATAAAATACTTTAAATTTGATTTAATTAGTGACAGAATATTATCAATATACCGGAACGTGAGGTCAGATAATAATGATAGTTTCTTTTCTTTTTTGTTCAAAGGAGTTCCTGTATGAAGTCCGACTCATTTGAATGTATATGAAAAAAAGCAATGAGAAGAGAGACACAATTGGTTCATATTTAAATGCCGATGATTTGTTGAAAAACATGTTTAACATACGTACATGTAATTGATATGTTATTAATCAAGAATAAAGCATATCGATACTGTCAGTTTGTTAGAATTTTTTGTTTTAATCAAGGGGATTTAAAAGTACAACTTCTCCCTTCCATACCAAGATATTATTAGTTACATAGTGTGCTAGTGACCTAATACGGTATATGGGCGTTTTTCAATAAAAGCGTTCCTTTCAGACCTAAAAAAAAAATGGAAAATCAACTAGTCTAAAATTTATTTTCAAGAGTTATTTTGAATACCTCTATTATAGACCTGTTTGTAAACAAAAAGTGCAATCTTAAATACTCTTTAAAATGATATTATTTTCATAATTTGTGTACTGTTTCAAAAGTCTTCGACGAAACTGCTTCTAAACACACATATTTTTGCAATTTCAAAGGTTTCCTATAGACATTCCAGTTTGTTTACGTTATATACTAGAAAAATCTCATTTTTTTCTGAATTGGAGAACCATTTTTTATTGATAAAGATTAGACAGTACTTCACATATGAAGGTACAACTCATGTTACGTAGTGGACATTTTGATGCGTTTCGTAGTTGACAAAACCGTTTCGTAGTGGACAAAAAGTTTCATAGTTGACATCAACCCTATTCTATGTTAATCAAAACATAATAAAAAATTACATGAAACTAACCTTTGTTATTTGCTTTGCACGAAGATAATTGAAAAAAGAGTAAAAAAAGACTGCATAGTAGTGGTAGTGTCCACTACGAAACGTTTTTTCCCAAACTTGTTTCGTAGGGGACCGTTTTGTAGGGGACGTATTCACATGTTTTATTTTTTTCTCACAGCCCCAATATTGCAATAGTAACAAGACTGACTGTATTCATCAAAGCGTTATTAAGCTGTACACTGATATTTTTTCATAATTTTAAAACCAGTTACTGAAGGAGATTTGACCCGTTTCGTAGTGGACATTTACAAAAATACGGTACCACTCTGGTCCATTTGATGTGCTCAATTTTTCTTACCAACAGTTTAATTGCCGTTATAAAAGCATCACTTCTTTTGTAAGACCCTAATGTTTATATCTCTTGCAAACAAAAAATTACATTGGTTTTATAAAACTGTTTATAAGCAAGTTTTAATGACTTCGTTTCGTAGTGGACATTGTGTTAGGGACACACCTTCTAAAATAAAAAATCCTATGTTAAAAGCTGTTTATTAAAATATGTTGGCTCTAAACATACTTTTGAATTATTAAAGAACTTAAATTGAGTAAAATTAATATTTATTTCTTCATTTTTTTACGATATTTGAGAGTATGAATGTTGAACAGGCGGTCTAGGGACATGCCATTTTGGTTGTTTTGGACCATTCAGGAATCAATATCTTATCAATCTCTCTAAAAAATAAACTGTTTCTTTGCTTACAATTGTTATATCTAATTCAATGTACTGACTGCACAAAAAATTACTTGCAAAGATCAAACACATTTTTTTTTAAGTGGCTGGGACAAGAAAGTACGTTTTTATTGAAAAACGCCCATATATGGAATTTACTGACCCCATATATACCGTATTACGCCACTAGCACACTATGTAACGAATTCATCTTACCAACTATCTTAACGTGAAAAATTTAGACTAGTGACCTATCAAAGTGAGCAAGTTTTCAATACAGTTAGCATTAACATGATTAAGAAACTATTCCTTTGATCCTACAAAAATAGTTGCCAACAATGACAATTTGTTAGATTTAAATGTGTTTTATGAATTTATTTCACTTTATCATCACTTTCTTCGTCTGTTGAAACCTTTAAGATTTTTTCTAAGTACCGTTTTGTTTTTCTAAATGGACGTAACACCACTACTAACCGTGTATGAAATAAGCCCCGCCTCCTTATTACCTTATATGGAATATAAAGGGAAGCAACTCCACTACTAACCGTGTATGAAATAAGCCCAGCCTCCCAACTAACCTAATATTAAATATACACGGTTTCCACGAGGACGCTTTTAACCAATCATATTCCTAGAAATGTATAGAAGGTAAGATAATTCTTTATATGCTGGTCATAAATTTGTCTTTAATTTTCAAAATTGGGTATTTTTGTGAAAAGGTAATCATACATTAATATAATTGTGGATATTTTTGTACATATCTGTATCATAAGCCATTTCAAGGGGTGAATATTGATTGTTTTAATGTATACTATTATTATTATATTTACAATCAATATGTAACATAATGACATAATAACATAATGACATAATGACATAATGATTGAATAAAAAAACATAAAGCTGGGATGATAACACAGAAAACGGAAAGTATATGGCTGTTCTTCGTTTTAAAATTTCTCGAAGGTCTTAAAGCAACTTAATATAGTCAGAAACTGTTGAACTGAGCGAACATCTTGATATCTGTTCAGACTAACTTCATGGAATTTGTTTTCGTAAAACGTTATCAAATCTCTTTAAATATGTTAAATTTGAGACAACACTGTAATAATTTTCCAAGAAAGCATTTCATCATTTGGATCAATGTCTTTTATTCTGATACAAGATATTGTGTAATTGTGCGTTTGGCAGAATTCTCTACCATTCTCGTAAATTGCCAATCCTATGTTGTTAAAACTGACAGTCTATTTTTTTTTTTTGGCATATGTATTGTCTAATTATTAAATATATTATTTTTTTTAATTATTTGATGAATTTGCTTTAGGTATCACGAGGTCATATAGAGTATTACAATTTCTATCTGGGTTAAAGTATGTCATAAAGTTTAATTCAATTATCCTTTTAAATTGTCTATCTATTATTTCTTCAAAAAATTAGAAAACATAATGTATACCCCTATACTTTCATAAATGTAAGCAAAATATGGCCAAACGTCAAGCTATCAACATAGGTATTCGAAAGACATCTGAAGGTCAACACATAGTCTTTCAAATTAGACTGACATATAAATAACTGTGTGATCTCTCAAATTATCTGCAAACTCGTTAATATATAAAATATAAACTAAAAAAAAGTAGCTACAAACTTCAAATACCACAAAATTGAGATATGATCAAATACAACCCTAACGTTAATTTTTTCTTTGATGGACACATGCATGTATAGCCTTGTGAAGCTAGTGTATTCAGCATATCAACACTCTCCTTCTTATACCACACAGGAGTCTATGTAAGTGAAGTTGATATATTATACAATACAAAGATCGGTACCAGGAATGGAGTTACACCTTAATGGATATGTTCCTTATGTCGTTACTACATTACCCTTTCCCTTTTCACGAAAGTGACCTACCGAATTAGGTAATTTACCGGATTTGTATTAACATAAGCAACACGACGGATGCCACATGTGGAGCAGGATCTGCTTACCCTTCCGGAGCACCTGAGATCACCACGAGTTTTTGGTGGAGTTCATGTTGCTTAGTCTTTAGTGTCTATGTTGTGTCTTCTGTACTATTATTTGTCTGTTTGTCTTTTTATTTTTAGCCATGGTATTGTCAGTTTATTTTCTATCTATGAGCTTGACTCTTCCTCTGGTATCTTTCGTCCCTCTTTTATGCAAGACAATAAAAGTCGGAACAAAACAAAATGATTGTTTACGTTAAAACAATGCTCAAAATTCCTCTTCTAATGGTAAAAATTAAACACAATAACACTAACTGTACATATTGTATTGCTCTAAAATATACTATTTTACTCCTGAAAAATGTGTTCATTTCTTAAATATTTTTTATGGGCAAAACGCATAATAAGAATTTGTTCTTCATGTTTAAAAAATACATGTAGTCAATGATTAATAGGTTGTTTAATTAGTGTATGCTTATCGTCTTTTGACATGAATCTTATTATTAGACTAGAGATATTTGAACACACGATCTCTCTTAATCTAAATCATATCTACAGTAGTTATGGATATTAACATAAAAATCCTTAATATATAATAATAATACTCGACGAGGAGTATACGTACACTTTAAACTTAATACTACGTCAAGATGTCAAATGTTTTAGGGGGTAAGTACAATTCAATGATAAATCATAGCTTGTCCTAATTTTAAACTGAAGATTTCTGAATTGCTTTCGTGAAACATCGTACGAAAAAAATTTGAAAGATACCAAACTTCAAGGGAAATTCAAATGGAAAGTCCTTTATAAAATGGGATACTCCTAAGCGCTGACAAAAAAATCTAACGAATGGAAAACACCTGTCATATTCCTGACTTTGTGCAGGCATGGGTGAACAAATGATTTTTCTACTGATAAAAACAGAAATAAGCTAATATTTATAAATACAGTAACACTTTGTGATAAATAATAAGCTTTCGAAAAAGATATTCACAAAACCGGATATGACAAGTGTCCATATGATAATAGATAAAGGTGTCTCTGCAACATATTTGTCGAAATTCTGTTAAATATATGTATTAAATTCTCTTTCATCTAATTATTGATTGTTCAGATGTGATTAAACAAACTTAAGCATTCCTTGTTAATTTTTTCTCTTGTGTAAAATACCTTTAATCAAGCGTTATATCGAATACAGAACGAATGTTAAGAAAGATAACTGAGATAGATAATGTTTTCTATATCGTTAATTTTATAGAAACCGATTTGTATTAACGAAACATTTGAAATTGGTCGTCACAATGGGCGTCAAGTTGGTTACCTATTCCCTATTCCCTATTCGTTACCTATTCCCTATTCCCTATTCGTTGCCTATTCGTTACCTATTCCCTATTCCCTATTCGTTACCCATTCGTTACCTATTCCCTATTCCCTATTCGTTACCTATTCGTTACCTATTCCCTATTCCCTATTCGTTGCCTATTCGTTACCTATTCCCTATTCCCTATTCGTTACCTATTCCCTATTCCCTATTCGTTACCTATTCGTTACTTATTTGATTTTAAATATCCTTCCCCCTTTTTAATTATGGCATGGAATAGTTTAATATGGCTGCCGTTACCATGGAAACGGCACAATTGTGAAAAAAATGAGCTTTTGGTTTTTGGTGAACTGTTTGGATATGCTTCAACTCAGAATCATCATATTTTAAAACAATGTAGGTGCCCACTATATACAGGTGTTGGATGATTTTGGCGATCATTGGAACTACTATGTTGCCATGGAAACTACACCAAAATTTTCAAAATTCTCAAAATGCTCAAAACTTCATGAAACTTCACAGTAATGATGAGCAACATTGGAGTTGGAATTTCCAAAATAGGTCTTGTTACCATGGAAACAATGCAAAAAGGTCAAAAATTTCAAAAATAAGAATTTTCCGCAAACTGGATGAAACTTTACAGGAATGGGAACTGGCATAGGCAGAGTTGGATTTTGAAGTTAGAATTTTCAAAATGGCCGCCGTAACCATGGAAACAGCAAAAATATCAAAAATTCAAAATGTTCAAACTTAATGAAACTTTGCAAAAATGTTACTAGACATCTGTAGATGCTCTCTTTGACTTTGGAATTGTCAAAATGGCTGTCGCTCACCTGGTAATAGGGGGAAGGGGTGCCTTCCGTTATTGCTAGCAATTACAAATCTAGTTGTTAATAGTCTTACATATGGTAATAGTTCTGAATTGGTTGAGGTAAAATGATCTTTTTATGACCTATTTATATGTGTTTGTGCTCAACCGATCCTTTTACTTCATGTTCGATTCGCATTTGTTCCTTACTTGTTTTTTATACGTTCTACCTTTTAACTGCTTTATGTCCGTATGTTTGAAGATGGATCTTGGTTCGACGGGATGAAATCACCGTGTTAGCGCTTGCGTAAAAACGAAGATGTGGTATGATTACCAATGAGACAACACTCCACATTAGACCAAAATGACACAGAAATTATCAACTATAGTTCACTGTACGGCCTTCAACAATGAGCATAGCCCAAACCGTGTAGTCACCTATAAAAGGCCCAGACATGACAACCTCATACAATTCAAACAACAAAACTGACGGCCGTATTTCATATACAAAAAAATAAACGGAAATATGTAACACAAAAACAAACGATAACTACTTAATTTCAGGCTCTTGTCTAGGGACAGGCACATACTTACATAATGTGGTAGAGTTAAACATGTAAGCAGGGTGTACATCGTTTCGGAGCATGCTATTACCTTGTTTAATTCGTTCCATCACTCGCTTATAATTCGCTTATAATACGTGTATCTTACGTTGCACCTTTTAAAACATGATTTTCAATTGTTTTGTTGTCTCTGGTGGAAGATTTGGGCTCTTAGAGGTGATATAACTCTATAAGTGCATTTGTATCCGTTCAAGCGGTCGGATAATACCCTGTTAAATATTCGTTACTAATTCGCTTTTAAAAAGTTTGTTGTACGTTGCACCTTTTAGAAAAGGATTTCCAATTGTGTTCATATCTCTGGTGGTAATAATGTGTTCTTATAGATGAAATACCCCTATAAGCGCATATGTACTCGTTCCAGCGATCGGTTAATACCCTGTTACCTATTCGTTACCTATTCGTTACCTATTCACTTATAGTACGTTTGTTGTACGTTGCACCTTTTAGAAAAGGATTTTCAATTAAATTCATATCTCTGATGGTAACAATGTGTTCTTAGAGATGAAATGACCCCATTAGAGCGCATGTACCCGTTCCGGCGCTCGGTAAATAACCTGTTACCTATTCGTTACTTATTCGCTTTTAATGCGCGGGGTATACGGTGCACCTTGAAATAAATCGTTTTTTAATTGTGTTCAGGTCTCTGGTGGTAAGAATGTGTTCTTAGAGATGAAATTAACCTATTAGCGTGCATGTACCCGTTCCAGCGCTCGGTTAATACCCTGTTACCTATTCGTTACCTATTCGTTACCTATTCGCTTATAATACGATTTTTTATACGTTTCACCTGTTAGAAAAGGATTTTCAATTATGTCCAGGTCTCAGACGGTAACAATGTGTTCTTAGAGATGAAATGACCCCATTAGAGCGCATGTACCCGTTCCAGCGCTCGGTAAATAACCTGTTACCTATTCGTTACCTATTCGCTTTTAATGCGCGGGGTATACAGTGCACCTTGAAATAAATCGTTTTTTAATTGTGTTCAGGTCTCTGGTGGTAAGAATGTGTTCTTAGAGATGAAATGACCCTATTAGCGCGCATGTACCCGTTCCAGCGCTCGGTTAATACCCTGTTATCCATTCGTTACCTATTCGTTACCTATTCGCTTATAATACATTTTTTTATACGTTTCACCTGTTAGAAAAGGATTTTCAATTATGTCCATGTCTCAGGGGGTAACAATGTGTTCTTAGAGATGAAATTACCCCATTAGAGCGCATGTACCCGTTCCAGCGCTCGGTAAATAACCTGTTACCTATTCGTTACTTATTCGCTTTTAATGCGCGGGGTATACGGTGCACCTTGAAATAAATCGTTTTTTAATTGTGTTCATGTCTGGTGGTAACAATGTGTTCTTAGAGATGAAATGACCCCATTAGAGCGCATGTACCCGTTCCAGCGCTCGGTAAATAACCTGTTACCTATTCGTTACTTATTCGCTTTTAATGCGCGGGGTATACGGTGCACCTTGAAATAAATCGTTTTTTAATTGTGTTTAGGTCTCTGGTGGTAAGAATGTGTTCTTAGAGATGAAATTACCCTATTAGCGCGCATGTACCCGTTCCAGCGCTCGGTTAATACCCTGTTACCTATTCGTTACCTAGTCAAAGAGAGCATCTACAGATGTCTAGTAACATTTTTGCAAAGTTTCATTAAGTTTGAACATTTTGAATTTTTGATATTTTTGCTGTTTCCATGGTTACGGCGGCCATTTTGAAAATTCTAACTTCAAAATCCAACTCTGCCTATGCCAGTTACCATTCCTGTAAAGTTTCATCCAGTTTGCGGAAAATTCTTATTTTTGAAATTTTTGACCTTTTTGCATTGTTTCCATGGTAACAAGACCTATTTTGGAAATTCCAACTCCAATGTTGCTCATCATTACTGTGAAGTTTCATGAAGTTTTGAGCATTTTGAGAATTTGAAAATTTTGGTGTAGTTTCCATGGCAACATAGTAGTTCCAATGATCGCCAAAATCATCCAACACCTGTATATAGTGGGCACCTACATTGTTTTAAAATATGATGATTCTGAGTTGAAGCATATCCAAACAGTTCACCAAAAACCAAAAGCTCATTTTTTTCACAATTGTGCCGTTTCCATGGTAACGGCAGCCATATTAAACTATTCCATGCCATAATTAAAAAGGGGGAAGGATATTAAAAATCAAATAAGTAACGAATAGGTAACGAATAGGGAATAGGGAATAGGTAACGAATAGGTAACGAATAGGGAATAGGGAATAGGTAACGAATAGGCAACGAATAGGGAATAGGGAATAGGTAACGAATAGGTAACGAATAGGGAATAGGGAATAGGTAACGAATAGGTAACGAATAGGGAATAGGGAATAGGTAACGAATAGGCAACGAATAGGGAATAGGGAATAGGTAACGAATAGGGAATAGGGAATAGGTAACCAACTTGACGCCCATGTCGTCACAACACTAGCATAGATAGACGCACTCGATGAGATATTAAGTGGAACATATCCATTGATTCGATTCTTCGATAAGGCCCTAAAATGGCCCTCCCTTTCGGCCTAAATTTCAAATTGGGATTTATTGACCAATATCACAATGCTTAAAAGATAACAGTGACTAGATAGACATTAAATCTTTTTGTTACAGATTTACGTTCCTGTGTTTTATTCATGACGTCACAAACAGTACTCATTTTGATTTTCCACGAAAAAACAATGAAAAAAGTTAATTTCTATTGAAAATTTGGACAGGAAACAGAGAGCGCAAACGTCGACAAAAAGATCTTGACAATAATGTTTGCAATTACATTTTACATGTTTAACTTTAATATTTAGGTTGTCGTTGGCTGTGCTCTATGTTTCCTGATGTTAATTTTTTTTTTTGACTTTTGTGAGACAAAATTGACTTTTGTGAGACAAAATTGACTTTTGTGAGACAAAATTGACTTTTGTGAGACAAAATTGACAAAATTGAATTTTGTCTCGCAAAAGTCAATTTTGTCAATTTTGTCTCACAAAAGTCAATTTTGTCTCACAAAAGTCAATTTTGTCTCACAAATGTCAATTTGTCTCACAAAAGTCAATTGTGTATGCAAATTAGTTCACAGAATCCAAACTAAACAAATTTGCATACAAAATTGACTTTTGTCGTCCAATTTTCAAATTAGGTAACAAAAGTAAAGTCTGTGTTACAAAAATGAATTTTGTCATGACAACTAAACTAAACAACATTTGCATTTTTCAGAAAAAGCAAGAAAAGGGCAAGCGCGGCACTGCCACTACAGTAAAAAATTGAAATTGAGAAACGTTTATTAGTTTTTCTCATATGTTAATAAATGTATGCATATAAAGGAGTTTAATAAAATAAAAAGGTACATCGCTTGCTATTAGAAACTAACAGATGATAGCATGTTCCTCCAAACCTTACACATCGTCGGCCGACTGAAATGATAAACTTGGTTTTTGCAACAAAAACGGGTTAATTCCTATATTTCATTATAAATTCTAGAATTAACACTTTATTTTGTTAAAAATCGATTGGGTTTTTGGTATGACACGGTGATCATTGTCTCAGCACGATGTCTATGCACCATATCCTCCAGTTCAGTACTACTAAAACTGTTTGCTTTGCTTGTTAAGGCACGGCAAGAATCGTTCATGTATTACTCGTATGCATTGTCTACTGGTGTCACCTTCAGCTAAGCATACAATTAAACAACCAATTTTTATCACTTGATGTCACCTGCTTTGCATGCTATGCTGGTTTAGATATGGAAATAATCTGTCTTGTTTGACTCTACGGAACTGTCTTTTGTGTTATCTCCCGGTAAGCAAACATACTATCATTGAAGTAATGGAGTTTAGGCTAATAAACATAAAAGATTTCTCAGCATTAATTTCATTCAACTGTGCGTATGAAAATTAACTTTCGGAATGTAAAAAATGTAAGCCTTGTAAATTGACTCGTTTTTGTATGTAAAATTAACAAATTTTAGATCTGGCACGTTCAGTCGAATGGAAAGCTAGTTCAAAGTTCAGAAAAAAAGTATACTATTCCATCCTTAATTTATAAAAAAAAATTACCATTAAAAAAACGAAATCATGAAAATGTTATTATTCACGTGATCCTTGTGAATCGGGAAAACTCTTTTCTCTATTCAATTATTCGAACGAAGAATATAATTGTATACTGTTACATCAGTTATATAAAAAATAAGCTTTTAACACTGACTTTTGATGAAGGAACTTATAATACAACATTGAGGCAACTGTTAGTATTTTACTGATGTAATTGTACGTTAAGACGATAGTTAGCTGTTTACCGATGTGCTGTTAAATTTTGGCGCGAGATAATAGTTTATATGTACTATTACATTGAGGCAAAAGTCAGAATTTTATGAATGTTCAAATCCTGTAAACCGATCAAGAAGAGACAAAACCAACTTCATAAACACGATAATATAATAAACATGGTATCCTGAATAGTTCAACTATGTGCTGTAATAATATTGCTTTATATGTTGATTAAACTTGATATTTATAGCATCTTTGTCATTTTGCCCTGAGGAACAAAACAAAATATCTTCTTATTGATACTCTAAAGTTTTGTTTTATATAATTGTTATGCCCGATCTTTCAACTTTAATCATTCTTCATTTGGCAGCTGGTTATATTTTTAGTACGACTTTGCAATCAAAAAGAATGTTTAAATTGAGACGTTAAAGTGAATAAGATAATATATAATATCATATTTTGTTACACAACTGTGGTACATAATATTACCCCACCAAGTACTCATAATTCAATATCCAGCAAAAAACGGAAGTTTTACAATAAAATAAACATAAGAATATAAAGATTTTGGATGATTGCCAAAGAGAATGACAGATTTAATGACTATAATGCAAACATTTATAGGTCACAGTACAACCGTCAATAACAAGACACAAGTTAGTTTGTTCATGGTAGTTTCTTGTGATAGAATTTAAAATGGAAAAAAGTTGCTTCCCTTTGTACATATATTTAATGATAATCTTCCTTATGAAAATGCATTGTGTTTTGTTGACATCTTCACATCGGATATTCCTATTCAAATTTTTCAACTTATACCTTTTCAGTTAATATATACGAAGACTAAAAAACGACCAAAAAGGCAAACGACAATATGACAAACACAACATAAAAGTTTAAAGACGGATCAACACAAATTTCACAAAGAACTTTTAATACAGTAGGCAATTTGAAGAGATACTTTAAATTCTACACTACGGCTTAGGAACTGCTCAACGTACATTTGTAATCTGAAAACTGTCTTGATTAATTTCTATTAATCCACACAATGTGGTTTCAAATTCGATTGCTTATAAAATAAAGGTAAATTGTTATGAAAGACATTTCGTGGAGCACTTGATAGACATACCAGTAAAATGTTATGCATTAGGACACTTATGATACTTATTATTACATATTTCCATGAATAAAGAAGATAGTGGCATACCGATGTTCAAAAATCATTACTATATTAAAAGACAAGACATCCGGGTTACAAATTTAAACTGAGGGGCACACACCATCTAATAAAGGAAAACAACGGAGCAACATAAACACTGAACTGCAACTGCACTAATGCCGCTACAAGGCAGCACTCGCACCCGCAAAGTGGAAAGGGAATAATATAAGTTGCAAAACTTGTTTCCCAATCCACTATAAATAAATATGTTTAAACTAAACAAGGCCAACATACATAGAACCGGACTATTACAGTAGTGCAGAAATCGGTTGAAATCACAAAGGAACATAAAACAAACCTATGATTGTTCATGATTTTCTATTTTATTTGTAGCTTGGTAGTAAATGTTAAATATTTTCCTCGATCCACGAAAATTGATACCCACGAAAATAAATGAATTTACAGTATGATCCGATATCTTATTCTGTTATCGAGCAGTTTTACTGTAAGTTTTTCGTTCTGGGATTTATCTCAATAATTTACTGTCATGGAGGTAATATAGTAATAAATTATTTGTCTGATTGTCTTTTTCATTTTTAGCCATGGTCTTGTCAGTTTATTTTCGATCATTGAGTTTTACTGTCCCTCTCGTATCTTTTGTCCTTCTTTTTTCAATCATCACTGACTCAATCCTTTATCATTTCAAAGTCATGTTTCGAATTTATGGATTTAGTTCCACAATATTCTGACTCTTTCGTTAACATATATTGCAGAGAAGAGTTTTAACAATGTTCGAGTCATGAGTAATAATGTTTCCAGATGGGATTACATATGAATAGGTAAATAGCGTAGTCAGAATCAGGAGTTTCGTTTATGTTTTTAAATTTGTCAGTATTGAGATCCTGCAATATTTGTTTGTTATTGAAAATTTTAGTTGTAGTAGGTGGGATATAGGTCAAAAATATTATTGGAAGAGCTTGTGCTCTTTAAATAAAATCAAAGTACTGAAGTACTGAACATCAGAGGACCTCAAGTTGTGTTGAATTATTGATAAATGACATGTGTTTATATTATACCTGCCTGACAGATATGTTCACCTTACAATATAGTACAAATAATAAAATTTGCTATGCTACATCTGAGATACTGACTTGAACTAGGATACTTAACTTTGTGAATTATCAATGATTATGTGGTCAAATGAGAACTGTTAGATTTGCATTATGACCATATAGTTGCACACATACAAAAATAGTTAGCATATAACTTACAATAGAGAATTAACATAGCAAACAATTCTTTGAGTAGCTATATAGTCACTCACCAATGCTCACTGAACTATGATATTAAGGAGGTTCAAGACAATCATATTAAAACGGACAAATTGTAATATTGGAGCTAAAGATACCAGATGAACAGCAAACTCATAAACCGAAAATAAACTTACAATTCCATGACTAAAACTAAAAAAGACATGCAGACAAATAAAAGTACACTAAAAACAACAGGTGCTCTGGATGGGTAAGCAGATCCTGCTCTACAAATGACATTTATTAACAATGTTTGTTCATGTAGTATCCATGGCCAGGTCTTCTACTTTCTGGAACATTTAGCTTTTGGATCAATCACTAATGGGGTGGATGTTAACACAGCAATATTACTATCCCTTATTCTAGATTTTTGTTGCAGTCAACAAAAACTTTTTTAATGTTCATAAATAGCTTCACTGAGTTATCTTGGTTTTATTGCAACACAGTCAATCATTTATCCATTATATTTAAAAAAAAAAATAAGAATCTGCAGCTATACATGTACATTGTAGGTTCTGTTTTCTAATTATTAAATGATTCATTGTAAATATTACAATATATGATATGTACATGTAGATAGCCTTTCGCTAATGATGGTATTTTTGTTAATTGAATTTCACAACATCTGGATAGTTTTTCAACTGTTAGTCTTTTTTTACTTTGTTCTGGATTTAATACTTTGAATACCACTGGTTTAAGCAATGAGAAAATTTTGCACCACACATATAGAACACAACTACCATATGAATGTGTTGGTCCTTAGTAAGAAGCATGTAAAACAGGGCTTGTAATTTTTTGGTGTATATCTTGATTTTCCGTTTGTACATTGATGTGGCCATTAGTTTTCTTGTATGTATTGTTTAACATTTGTCATTTAAATTTCATGGCTATTTCTTACTGATGTATGTATAGATTTTTGATTGTAAAAGTGTTGTATGGTAAGCTTTATTTCTTTTTTGTCATTTTGTATAGGGCTGGTGTCTGATTACCAGATTACCAATCATACCACCCTTTTCATTTCTTTTTTTTATGCATTATGACAACAGTTTGGTGTTAATTTTCATTTATGTATGTACAGTAACTACTGTACATGTAACAATATAAAACAGTATATATACATGTATAATCTCATTCCATCATTAATATTGGTCATTGTTGGTATATATTTATCTTTAAGTTTAACAATGTACTGTGAAAGAGCTATCTTCTAACAGATACTTAGTATATAGTATGGTTATTAGTGTGAAACCACTGATTCAAAGGACAAGTTTCACTTCTTGTCCAAAATGGCCTAAAATATAAAGTTAAACATAAAGCTCCAAAAAGTTCACAATTTGGTTTCTCAAATGGGTCTATTTCTAAAGTCATAACGCTCAATAAATCAGTTCTTTTCATAAAGGTACATTTTATGTTCCAAATTTTGTCAAAATATGATGATTTTGGGCAATTTTCAGACCCGAAAGCTTTAAGCAATTAAGAATTAAGATTTAGCCACCACCTACCATCCAAAATGTTTTGTGACCAAAAGAATCCAAATCTGATATATATAATTCATCAATATAAAAACTTTTTGGATCTTGGATGGCAGCCAAGTTTAATTATTCCAACAACAATTAAAGTTTTACCATAGTTATCTGTGGTATAATTTTCACAATTATTCAATAGTTTTGTTGTGTATGATTTACAAATATAAAAATAAAGATGGCAAGACCTGAAGAAGGCCGCCTGATTTTTTTAAGTGACATATGAACAACAGAGTCAGTGTGGGGCCACTAAGCTAAACTGCCCGCTTTGCACCAGCCAATATAAATGAATGCCTAGGGTGGGAATCGAACCCACATACACCAACTCTGTTGTCCCTATATTTTTAAATGAACAAAAAATTGTCAAAAACAAATTAAAAAAAATGTATAAATTGGTTAAAATTTAATTATCAATTTATACATGAATATATCTATAGGTTGATTTTCTGTGATTCAGATGTCTACTTAGATTGTAGTCTCATAGGCTCCAATGTACAGCTACATGAATAGACAGCTTAAGAGTGTTTAAAATTGCTAAGGCAGACTTTTGGGGGGAGGAAAGAACTGAAGGCTTGCCCTTTTCGAGGAGCTCCATGTATGGTAAATGCGTAGTCCTTTTTTTATATAGTTTTACCCAAAATGTTGACTTGCTAGACCCCTCCCCCTTTAAAACTCCTGGATTCTCATCCAATTTGATAGAAATCTAAACTGTTTTAAAACAAAGTTGTTTAAGTAATAACAATTATGTTTGGGAATTAAAAATAGAAAGGTTCCTTTAAATGTTGCTGAACATTTTGTTTGAATAATCTAGAATATACATGTACATGTGGTTTTAATCGTGGACATTTTAAATCCATGTTAACTTATGCGTGACTTGGGCTTCTGGTACAAATTAAAACATGGAATTATTCATGCAAACTCACAGAAAGATTCTTGAGATTTAAATTTCCACAGAATAATAAATTAACAAAAACATTAAACAATTTAAACATTTAACATACTAAAATTTATGATAAAAGAGATAATTTTTCATTTCCTATCGTTAACTATCCATTTTTAAATGGTGACGTTCCCTTGTCACCATCTTACGGTGTTTATATACACTGTATCTCAACTTGTACGATTCTCTCATGTATGTAACAATGTTTTAGATTTTAACGAGAGAAATTTATGTATTACTGAAAAATTATTACACCAGGGTTTTCCATATCACAAACTAGTCACAACATTTACTAAATCTTATCAGCGGTATAAGGACATTATTCGTAAATATAGCTCAACATGCAGACTTGTTATACGTTCAGGTATTTCACATCCAATTTTTTATGGAAATATTCTTTATAAAGCACAAAGGTGTCAGTATTCACCTCAGAAACTAACAAAACCTTTGAATAGACTTATTAAGAGGGATTTAGTAACGATACTGTTGTCAGGTCATTAAAGATTGCATATTTTGGCGTTAATATTAATTCACTTATAGGGTCTTTGCATCGGAACTAAACACATTCATTTTAAAAACCGTTGTTGGCATGGCACTGGTTATGTTCTTCTCATATATGTTATGATGGTATGATACTAAACCCCTAATGGGAAGGATTGTGCTTGATATTCATATAATGAAATCATAATCTTTCAGTCAGTTTTATTGAAGTCTGGAGCTGGCATGTCAGTTAACTGCTAGTAGTCTGTTGTTATTTATGTATTATTGTCATTTTGTTTATTCTCTAGACTATGGTTACATGTACATCTTCTGACATCAGACTCAGACTTCTCTTGAACTGAATTTTAATGTGCATATTGTTATGAGTTTACTTTTCTACATTGGCTAGAGGTATAGGGGAGGGTTGAGATCTCACAAACATGTTTAACCCTGCCACATTTTTGCGCCTGTCCCAAGTCAGGAGCCTTTGGCCTTTGTTAGTCTTGTATTATTTTAATTTTGGTTTCTTGTGTACAATTTGAAAATTAGTATGGCGTTCATTATTACTGAACTAGTATATATTTGTTTAGGGGCCAGCTGAAGGACGCCTCCGGATGCGGGAATTTCTCGCTATATTGAAGACCTGTTGGTGACCTTCTGCTGTTGTTTTTTTTTCTTTAGTCAGGTTGTTGTCTCTGTGACACATTCCCCATTTTCATTCTCAATTTTAACATTTTGATAAAATAAAATAATACACTAACCCTTTGCAATGTTGCAGTTCAACTTTTAATCTAGCAGTCTTCACGACGAGTGGCAGCCCAGGCTAGTAAAATTGCTCTCGGGCCTGTAAAAATCAGACCTACAGGCCAACAGAATCTAACTAAAAATTTTCAAAAATTGAGCTGCAGGCCTGTAGATTTTGCAGTTCAGCGTGAAGACTGATCTAGGGTTCTGGAAAACATTTAAAATATCTCTTGCAGTCATATGCAGGGTATAGGGCTCATAGGTTTGACTCAATAAAGATTTGCTAAGTTTACTGACATGTAGAATCCCAATATCGCTCTAATTAGTATAAATAGCCACATGTGTGCTCAAATAACCATTTAGATTAGTCTCAAAATTGATATATCTAACTCAATTGAGTAGATCTAGCTAAAATTTTACTCATAAATGTAAGTGATCATATTTGCTCAATTTAAGATCTCATGGGTGCTCGTAGTGAAATTTAACTGATTGTATTTGCTCAAGTACTCATGTATGCGTGAACAAATGTCTAATTCAAATACCTAAAATTTTACATGGATATGGTTACACAACTTAATAATTTTGGCAATACATGTACATGTGACATGTTAGTCCAAATAATTATGACGTCTTGAAAGGCTTTTATATTTTTTTTCTTTGACGCCTTACTTCGACGTCGAAGTAAGGCGTCAAAGAAAAAAAATATAATAGCCTTTCAAGACGTCATAATTATTTGGACTAGTGACATGTATGGTCAAAATTATACAATACTACAAGGAAGACTTAAAAAACAGAACAGTTAATCTATATTTATATATACCTCTAAAACTGTAAGGATTCTCCAAATATATCTAGTGGCTAGTAAATTCTGACATTTCACTTTCACTTTCAGTGTAAAATAAGACTCTTGCTTTTACGAGCAAGAGTCATAATTGACACTCAAAAATAGTCCATCTCTATTGGAAGAATAAGAAGTCGAAGATTCTCTGAATATTACATAAAATACAATTATTTCAACCAATAATTATATATAAGAATTACTTACAAATTCATTAACAAAATCCGCTTTTTTTCTAGTCAAGGGACATAATTATTCAAATATACTAATGCAAGTAACTAAGTCGGAGAAGGAGCGAAAATCCGAAACAGCACCTTAATTAAAAAACAGAAAATAGTTCCACGTGTGTGTCCAAGTGATCAATCGTTATTTACGAAGAAAAGAAATTTAACTTCAAAAATTGTTGAGATCTTTAAAAAAAAAAAAAATTGATTCCATTAAAGAATACAAAGAAAGTAACCTTATCTTTAAGGGCCTTGCAGGTTCTTGTTACTCCTACCCAATCTGCTGGTATTTTCAAAATGGCTGCGGGGGACGCGGCCTGACAAATTATTTTAATATTGTGTCAGATTAAATATTCCTGATTTTGCTTCGTTAATATTATAGACAAATATGCTACAAACGGTTTAAAGATGTTACTCTATTTCAAATAATTGAAATATAATTACCTTTCTGTGTGTAATTGCGTGAATTGATTTTCTCTCGTTTATCTTCTCGCTCTTGCTCACTTGATGAATATGCATAGGTGGTATTCATCCGCGACAATAATATTTCGGTATATCATTGATATTGAAGATCGTTTGATTGATATACGAATATTTCTAACGACAAAACATTTTCATATTATTAATTTGCATTTAAAAAAATCTGAGTATCCATTGAAAACATGAATATAAAAGAAGAGACAAGGAACTTTATTCTGCACTATAATGTCCGCGGGTTCATAATGTCGGTTATTATCCCAACACTAATTATATATGCATCTCTTTGATCTTTGAAGATCTGTGAAAAGTAGGCGATGGCAATACACCCGAGGCCCCTCAGGGGCCTCTGATGTAAAAAGCAGGTGAAATTATTCATGATGAAGGATATTGCTTAAATTGATGTCATCGATATCTTTATTGCTAATGGAAAGTTTTAGAAAAATTGATCCTCGTTACATTTTTTCATGAGTCAACCGGTCTTATTATCTATGACGGGCTTTAAACAAGCTCGTCGATATACGTAACCACGCATAAGTTGTACAAGGAATGATATGTTGAAAAGCTTTTTGAATATAGCTTAATGAGAAATATGTAACAACCGAAAAGAATACTTGAAAATTTGAATTATAAAAATAGAATCTATTCCAAAGGGACATATATATTACCATAGTTATAAAAAGTCAACGTTTTTATTCTGATCAAAAACATGCGTTTCTTTTATCTAGCTATTGAATTATTTCCAGAAATTTGGCTTGAAAATAGCACTTCATCTAAGATTTAAATACAAGTAACCCATTTCCAAGTTCTGCTAAACATAACAAAACATATTATAACATATGTATATGTTTTCTTACATCTTAAGCTTCATGGATGCCTGTGAAAAGAAAAAAAGAGACATATACTTTATAAATATTGCATTGGAACACCTATAAGTATATGGCTGTGTCAGATTTTAGTTTTCTGCAGTTCTAGTTTTTTTTTGTATTGTTCGTATTATAATTTTCTTTTTCACAGTTGTCTTCCAATGTATTGTACCCGCTCATAACTGTTTACTCAGCTGCATAGCAATGATTGTTTTGCATTGTTAGCATTTTTTGTCTCACCTACAGAGACGATCGCACTGGGCTATAACCGTTTCAGGTTTTTACAGGCTATTTATTTCCTTGTTAATGGATTGTACTTAAACATTTGATGTATACTATGGTAATATATTTTTTTTAATTATTTCAACATTCAATTGATACTTCCATCGTTTTACCTGTAACGTGTTACATGCACTATAAACATTTCACAACGACTTGTTATTACTCTTGGCGATAATATTATCTCTGGATGAACATCATTTTCACAATTCCAACATTTATTACAAGAGGGTTCTAGCGCTTTCAAAATGAGAAAGTTTTGACTTAATGCATGCACTTTCTCTTCAGATTAGTCAAACTTGAAATATTCTTTTCAGTGTTAGCTTCCTTCCAATAAGCTGGCTGTTTCATTTTATTTTATTTGTGTTTGTTTCTTGCCATTAATTCTTTAACCTTTAGAAATGGTTTTATCGATAGAAGGTATTGTAAGTAAAAGATTTAAAAGAATACAATAAACAGTCTACTGTACCAATATAATCTTATTATATAACATGTTTGTTCTTGATGTTTTAAAACCTAAAGGCCAACACAGTAAATCAAAGATCTTTTGTTGGTTAGTTCTCTTTTCGTCTATATGTTTTTAATCCCAGCAGATTTAAAACACTATTTTCATAGACAATATTTTATTGAAGTCTCACCTCTTCCAAAACATTTACATAACTTTACATTTAAAACAAGAGCTACTCTTAAAAGAATTATGAGAGACTATATCTTGTTATTTCAATGTAAAAGTGTTACAATTAAGTGCAAGAACAATATCCATGTGCTGTTATTTGTAGTTGTCCAGAAAATGAATGATGTCACAGTACACATTGTACCTTTATAAACCAAAAACGATTCCATCGATAAAAATTAAGATCAGTATTCAAATATATCTTTTTCATTGTGCCTGATGTACAATGAGATATTTCTTGTGCCTATCATAATCAGCAAGTCATATACCCATTAACCACTAGATAGGCAGAAAAGTGCAGCAAATTCGTCCACAATGTAAAAAGTAAAATTACAAAAAAACTTTGAGGAAAACTCAAATCGGAAAGTCCCTTAGTGTAAATTCTCGTTATATTTGACGATGGAATTCAAAGGGACAATTCACACATTTTTTTAAAACAACTATTCTATTTAAGAAAATGTAGTAATTTTTATATTCATATGAACCTATCCTAGCAACATGTTTTCGTGGTCTTAGATCTTTAAATTCAGAAAATTTGTTTGATATGTATAAATAAAAATTAAGATCTGCTTGCTGGTTTTGATTTTGGTATAATAGTGGTTTATATTGTATAAAAATATCATTGACAAGTATACCAGTTTGTATTTGATGTAAAGTATTTATAATTTCAATTTTAGAAAAGCTTTCTTCTTGCAAAAGATGAACAATATAAAGAAAAGATGTTGAAAATAATGTTCGTCGAATAATATTTGACATTTTTGTATGGAATGTGTGATATAAGTAGAGTAAACTCTTGTTTACAGAACAAGTTTTTAACCCTAACGACTTTCAAGCATGAATTATTCCTTCTTCTATTTGTAATACATGACATTTTGTTTAAGTTTAGTAACAGTTTAGTAACCATGTTTGTTTATCACACGCACCATCAGGATCTGAATATTGAATAAGCAGATAAATCTCAAGCAATAAACCTTACATTAGGTGGAAGAGTAATTGCAGATGAACGTAGACAATACATTAATTTGAATTTTATGATGAAATCAAATAAGAAGTAAATATCGAAAGCCTCCACATTTTGTATTGTTCAGTAACAGGACATCAGCTTTATTGTCAACAAATAATGTATTGGAATTGTCTAATTTAGGAAAATATTGGAAATGCGCCACAGAAAGAAATTTTTCATGAATGATTTATAGTATGTAATCTTGCCTCCGATTGTATTCAAAATGTTCTGTTATGATCTACATGTATATATTTATGATATACCTATAAGCTGTATTGCTTCTGGTTTGAAATAAACTATTAACCTATTGCAGAACATGAAGTTTATGGATGATATGAGCTTCCTTTCTTTCTTATTTCATTATGATTACCTGATGAAAATAAGATGGAACATCGGCAAAAAGAGTAGCTTGGTTCCCATAGGAATTTATATTGTATGTTCAAATTAAACACTTTTACTAAACGTTATACTTTTTCCCCCGCTAAAACCTAATTTAGTTATCAAAGGTACAAGGACGCGCGTTTCCTCTACTTAAGACTCATCAGTGACGCTAAGATCAAAATAGTTAAAAAACTAAACTAGTACATAGTTGAAGAGCATTGAGGATCCAGAATGTTGTTCCAAATCCGGCTAAGGTAATATTTCCCTTGGATAAGAAAATCCTTAGTTTTTTGAAAAATTCAAAGTTTTGAAACAGAAAATTTATAAAAATGACCACACAATTAATATTCATGATCCTGTAAGAGTGTTTTTACTACCTATGAAGTCTGCCTTAAATTAACCTGACCCTAATGGTGTTTAGCCTCCATAAGAATGAAGATAAAAATATTGCTTACAAGGAATCTGTTAAAGGAGGAGTTTCTATCTACGATAAATCAATTAAGGCCATCATGACTTTGTCAGCCGCTAGAAAAGTCTGTGTAAGAGATAACCCCATACCAAATGGGACTCATTAAAAATAATTCCTTTTTTTGCAAGCACACCGATACATCTTGTTGAGCAGGAACTGCATAGTATTACTGTAAATATATATCCAACTATGATTTTGATGGGTTCGTTTGTGCTTCACAAGGTTCAGATTTTTGTACCTTGTGAACTGGTATTATTTATTTATTTTTTTGGGGGGGGGGGGGTTATCTCTTTTTGTTACTTATATTGTCTGTCATTTTAGGTACATGAGTTTGATTTCCTCTTGCAACAAAAATCACCTTTAGGTAATTTGTAATTGTTAATCAGAATTCATCACACAGAAAATTTTAAATGCACTGTCTTCATGATGGTGTCATATGTTAAATAGGAGCAGCTTACAACCTTTTCCGTCCACCTGAGATATCCTCAGTTTTTTATTTTTGTAGGTTCTGTGTTACACGGTCTTTAGTTTTCAATGTAACACAGAACCATGTAATATTATGAGTATTGTTGTTTGTCTTAAGATGGGTTTTTTATCCATGGCGTTGTTTATTTTTCATCGAATTTCGAGTTCAGCATCTCCCGCCACTTAGTTCAAATTATCTAAATAAGTTTGAAAATAATTTCAAAAAGAACAAAACGTTTGCATAGTAATTTGATCAAGAATATACTAGAAAGACGCTGTTGGTGTGGAGACAATAAAAACTGGTCTTAAGCTCAATCAAATTATGTTTATTTTGAAAAAAAAATATTGTTAAATCTATTAAACATTACAACAACAAGAGTCAATGTCCTTGTTTGGTCATTACATATTATGTTTAGATAATATGTGAGTATCTGAACTAATAACAGAAAGCATAAAGGATATTCCAATATTCATACACTGAAAACAAGCCAACATATATATTAGAGACCAGGATTAGAGACCAATAATTGAGGAAGCAAGCATTTATGATAAAAACAATCAATCGATAGAACTTATAATGTACATTTCAGGTTAATTTTAACCATGACTGATTATAACCAACCAATCACAATTATTTACATAAATTAATCGATCAAACAGACGATACAGAAAAAACTAGGATAGTTCAATGCAATTACGTTTAATTAAATGAAGGAAGTAAAGATAAACAAAATCAGTTATATACGATCAGCATGTTCTATTGATTCTAAATTCTAAAACACATGTCGTGCGCACTCAAACTGGATTCGATGTCGACTTCCGGAAAACAAAAAGCAAAAAAACACATGAAAAGAAATTATATATCGAAGTTTAAAAAAATCGTTGTTTCGTGTTATTCAAGCTAGAATTACATAGTTTTGTAATACAATGAATTACGGAGGCAATGACATAAAATCTCAATATATAAGAAGTTAACATTTAAAGTTCAAAATACGACATTAAATACGGAGCCTTGGCTCAAACTGAACAGCAAGCTATGAAGAGCTATGAAGAGCACTAACATGAATAGTGTAAAACAATATAAACAGGAAAACCAATTGTCAAATCTATATAAAAATCGAGAAACGAGAAACACCTATGAGCCACACCAACAAAAAACGTTATTACATACGCTAACATTTCACTGAGACAGTTGTGTTACTTTACTACATAAAAAGTCAAACTATATAATATCAATTGAAATGGCTTAACTCGATAAAAAAATACATTTAAACAAAAACAAGTAAACATACAAAGAACGCATAATTTTGATTTGACACAATACAGATACCATATTTAAACGTAGGTGCCTATTTAGCATAGACGTTACATGAAGTTATTAAAAAAAGATGTAGGAAGCCAGCCATAACCTTGGACAAAATCGCGTTAAATGTTAAATCAATAAAGGTGTCATACCACCAATTAAAAGTCCCTATCTGTTCAACCAAATTTTGCAATTTTCACAGCTTTCTAAATATTTTACCTTAAGTTTAACTTCATAGAAACTAGGTATATCCTGAATTGTACAGGTGTCACCTTTCTGCATGCCAATTTTCAACATACATTCAAAATCATACAAGAAAGCAGAGAGCTTCCGAAAGGAGGTACCACTAAAAATAACCCCTGGTTTTCTGGAAATCTTAAATTAGTATACTATGGAGCGCATTAATCCTCAATTTTTAATGCAAACTCATAGACAGGTAAATTTTGGCTCAAAATGGTCTTAATATATTTCTCTTTCAACAAAACTTTCATTTCTGCAAATGATCCAGTTAAAAAAAAATAAACAATTGTTTTCTTGATTTTGATGTTTCACCGCATTATGCTTTTTAAAGAGACAAAAAAGTTGATTAGAAATCTTTTATTTTGCTTTATTCTTAATCCTTAGTCAATTTGTAGTTAAAAACAGCCTATCTGAGCATTATGCGACTTATAATAAAAATTTCACAGCTCAATTAAACTGACTGTAATGTATGACTTTGATAGAAAATACTTGAAAATTTCATTTTGGGCTACAGGAACATAAACTTTCAATATCAAGATCACTGTTTGCTGATTTTTTCTTGTTGTTCTACTTCTTTAAAGACTTCAACAATTTTTGCAATGAATTTAGTAAAAAATCCAAGGTATTGAAGTGTCAAGAATATTGACCCCCTTTTTTTCATCTGGTGTCAGTAAAGTACTACAAATTGATCAAAAGTGCAGTCATGGTCATTTAACTGTGTTTATTTACATCAGTTAATAAAAATTAAGATATAAAAATTTCATTTGGAAGTAATAAATGGTGCTTTGTGAGTTTCTGCAGTGCTTACATTAGGCTAATGCTATCTGCCAAGTACATAGTATGACGCAATGCTATAAGGGTAAAAATCAAATAATTTCTTTAAATCTGCATGACAAAATTTTTTGGGGTAGTAAACAACTTATGTTTCAATTTCTAACACCACAGAATAACTTTCTGTGCATTTATAACATTATTTAGGACATTTTTATATAAAAGCCTATTGTCAGGATGGAAAAGCTAAAAATAATGACAAACTTCAAGTTTTAGGCTCAAAATTGTCAATATGTGAATCTTTCCCCAAAAAATTGAAATTGGCTACTATATCTCAAATGATCAGTTAAGACAAAAAAAAACAATGTTTTCTGATTTGTGAAGTTTCACACGCATTTTGCTTAAAGAGACAAAAAAGTTGATTAGAAATCTTTTATTTTGCTTTATTCTTAATCCTTAGTCAATTTGTAGTTAAAAACAGCCTATCTGAGCATTATGCGACTTATAATAAAAATTTTCACAGTCTCAATTTAAACTGACTGTAATGTATGACTTTGATAGAAAATACTTAAAATTTCATTTTGGGGCTACAGGAACATAAACTTTCAATATCAAGATCATGTTTGCTGATTTTTTCTTGTTTGTTCTACTTCTTTAAAGACTATCCAACATTTTTGCAATGATTTTAGTAAAAAATCCAAGGTATTGAAGTGTCAAGAATATGACCCCCCTTTTTTTCATCTGGTGTCAGTAAAGTACTACAAATTGATCAAAAGTGCAGTCATGGTCATTAACTGTGTTTAATTTACATCAGTTTAATAAATAATTAAGATATAAAAATTCATTTGAATAATAAATGGTGCTTTTGTGAGTTTCTGCAGTGCTTACATTAGGCTAATGCTATCTGCCAAGTACATAGTAGACGCAATGCTAAAGGGGTAAAAATCAAATAATTTCATTAAATCTGCATGACAAAATTTTTTGGGGGTAGTAAACAACTTATGTTTCAATGTCTAACACCACAGAATAACTTTCTGTGCATTTATAACATTATTTAGGACATTTTTTATATAAAAGCCTATTGTCAGGATGGGATAAGCTAAAAATAGGACAAACCAAGTTTTAGGCTCTAAATTTGCAATATTGACATTTTGCCCCAAAAGATTGAAATGTGGCTACTATTATCTCAAATGATCAGTTAAGACAAAAAAAAACAATTGTTTCTGATTGGATGTTCACCGCATGTTTGCTTAAAGAGACAAAAAAGTTGATTAGAAATCTTTTATTTTGCTTTATTCTTAATCCTTAGTCAATTTGTAGTTAAAAACAGCCTATCTGAGCATTATGCGACTTATAATAAAAATTTCACAGCTCAATTTAAACTGACTGTAATGTATGACTTTGATAGAAAATACTTGAAAATTTCATTTTGGGCTACAGGAACATAAACTTTCAATATCAAGATCATTGTTTGCTGATTTTTTCTTGTTTAATTTTGCTTAAAAACAAAAAAGTGATTAGAAATCTTTTATTTGCTTTATTCTAACTTAGTCAATTTGTAGTTAAAAACAGCTATCGAGCATTATGCACTATAATAAAAATTAAGCTCAATTTAAACTGACTGTAAGTATGACTTGAAGAAAAACTTGAAAATTCATTTGGGCTACAGGAACATAAACTTCAATATCAAATCATTTTGCGATTTTTTCTTGTTGTCTACTTCTTTAAAGACTCCAACAATTTTTGCATGATTTAGTAAAAAAAATCCAGTATGAAGTGTCAAGGAATATTGACCCTTTTTTCATCTGTGTCATAAAGTACTACAAATTGATCAAAGTGCAGTCATGGTCATTTAACTGTGTTATTTACATCATTAATAAAAATTAAGATATAAAAATTTCATTTGGAAAATAAAGGTGCTTTTGTGATTTCTGCAGTGCTACATTAGGCTATGCTATCTGCCAGTACATAGTAGACGCAATGCTATAAGGGTAAAAATCAAATAATTTCATAATCTGCATGACAAAATTTTTTTGGGAGTAAACAACTTATGTTTCAATTCTAACACCACAGAATAACTTTCTGCATTTATAACATTATTTGGACATTTTTATATAAAAGCCATTGTCAGGATGGGAAAAGCTAAAAATAGGACAAACTCAAGTTTTAGGCTCTAAATTTGCAATATTGACATTTTGCCCCCAAAAAGATTGAAATGTGCTACTATTATCTCAAATGATCAGTTAAGATAAAAAAAACAATTGTTTTCTGATTTTGATGTTTCACCGCATTTTGCTAAAGAGACAAAAAAGTTGATTAGAAATCTTTTATTTTGCTTTATTCTTAATCCTTAGTCAATTTGTAGTTAAAAACAGCCTATCTGAGCATTATGCGACTTATAATAAAAATTTCACAGCTCAATTTAAACTGACTGTAATGTATGACTTTGATAGAAAATACTGAAAATTTCATTTTGGGCTACAGGAACATAAACTTTCAATATCAAGATCATGTTTGCTGATTTTTTCTTGTTTGTTCTACTTCTTTAAAGACTTCCAACAATTTTTGCAATGAATTTAGTAAAAAATCAAGTATTGAAGTGTCAAGGAATATTGACCCCCCTTTTTTTCATCTGGTGTCAGTAAAGTACTACAAATTGATCAAAAGTGCAGTCATGGTCATTTAACTGTGTTTATTTACATCAGTTAATAAAAATTAAGATATAAAAATTTCATTTGGAATAATAAATGGTGCTTTTGTGAGTTTCTGCAGTGCTTACATTAGGCTATGCTATCTGCCAAGTACATAGTATGACGCAATGCTATAAGGGGTAAAAATCAAATAATTTCATTAAATCTGCATGACAAAATTTTTTTGGGGTAGTAAACAACTTATGTTTCAATGTCTAACACCACAGAATAACTTTCTGTGCATTTATAACATTATTTAGGACATTTTTTATATAAAAGCCTATTGTCAGGATGGGAAAAGCTAAAAATAGGACAAACTCAAGTTTTAGGCTCTAAATTTGCAATATGTGACATTTTGCCCCAAAAGATTGAAATGTGGCTACTATTATCTCAAATGATCAGTTAAGACAAAAAAAAACAATTGTTTTCTGATTTTGATGTTTTCACCGCATTTGCTTAAAGAGACAAAAAAGTTGATTAGAAATCTTTTATTTTGCTTTATTCTTAATCCTTAGTCAATTTGTAGTTAAAAACAGCCTATCTGAGCATTATGCGACTTATAATAAAAATTTCACAGCTCAATTTAAACTGACTGTAATGTATGACTTTGATAGAAAATACTTGAAAATTTCATTTTGGGCTACAGGAACATAAACTTTCAATATCAAGATCATTGTTTGCTGATTTTTTCTTGTTTGTTCTACTTCTTTAAAGACTTCCAACAATTTTTGCAATGAATTTAGTAAAAAATCCAAGGTATTGAAGTGTCAAGGAATATTGACCCCCCTTTTTTTCATCTGGTGTCAGTAAAGTACTACAAATTGATCAAAAGTGCAGTCATGGTCATTTAACTGTGTTTTATTTACATCAGTTAATAAAAATTAAGATATAAAAATTTCATTTGAGTAATAAATGGTGCTTTTGTGAGTTTCTGCAGTGCTTACATTAGGCTATGCTATCTGCCAAGTACATAGTATGACGCAATGCTATAAGGGGTAAAAATCAAATAATTTCATTAAATCTGCATGACAAAATTTTTTTGGGGGTAGTAAACAACTTATGTTTCAATGTCTAACACCACAGAATAACTTTCTGTGCATTTATAACATTATTTAGGACATTTTTATATAAAAGCCTATTGTCAGGATGGGAAAAGCTAAAAATAGGACAAACTCAAGTTTTAGGCTCTAAATTTGCAATATGTGACATTTTGCCCCCAAAAAGATTGAAATGTGGCTACTATTATCTCAAATGATCAGTTAAGACAAAAAAAAACAATTGTTTTCTGATTTTGATGTTTCACCGCATTTTGCTTAAAGAGACAAAAAAGTTGATTAGAAATCTTTTATTTTGCTTTATTCTTAATCCTTAGTCAATTTGTAGTTAAAAACAGCCTATCTGAGCATTATGCGACTTATAATAAAAATTTCACAGCTCAATTTAAACTGACTGTAATGTATGACTTTGATAGAAAATACTTAAAAATTTCATTTTGGGCTACAGGAACATAAACTTTCAATATCAAGATCACTGTTTGCTGATTTTTTCTTGTTTGTTCTACTTCTTTAAAGACTTCCAACAATTTTTGCAATGAATTTAGTAAAAAATCCAAGGTATTGAAGTGTCAAGGAATATTGACCCCCCTTTTTTTTCATCTGGTGTCAGTAAAGTACTACAAATTGATCAAAAGTGCAGTCATGGTCATTTAACTGTGTTTATTTACATCAGTTAATAAAAATTAAGATATAAAAATTTCATTTGGAATAATAAATGGTGCTTTTGTGAGTTTCTGCAGTGCTTACATTAGGCTATGCTATCTGCCAAGTACATAGTATGACGCAATGCTATAAGGGGTAAAAATCAAATAATTTCATTAAATCTGCATGACAAAATTTTTTTGGGGGTAGTAAACAACTTATGTTTCAATGTCTAACACCACAGAATAACTTTCTGTGCATTTATAACATTATTTAGGACATTTTTTATATAAAAGCCTATTGTCAGGATGGGAAAAGCTAAAAATAGGACAAACTCAAGTTTTAGGCTCTAAATTTGCAATATGTGACATTTTGCCCCCAAAAAGATTGAAATGTGGCTACTATTATCTCAAATGATCAGTTAAGACAAAAAAAAAACAATTGTTTTCTGATTTTGATGTTTCACCGCATTTTGCTTAAAGAGACAAAAAAGTTGATTAGAAATCTTTTATTTTGCTTTATTCTTAATCCTTAGTCAATTTGTAGTTAAAAACAGCCTATCTGAGCATTATGCGACTTATAATAAAAATTTCACAGCTCAATTTAAACTGACTGTAATGTATGACTTTGATAGAAAATACTTGAAAATTTCATTTTGGGCTACAGGAACATAAACTTTCAATATCAAGATCATTGTTTGCTGATTTTTTCTTGTTTGTTCTACTTCTTTAAAGACTTCCAACAATTTTTGCAATGAATTTAGTAAAAAATCCAAGGTATTGAAGTGTCAAGGAATATTGACCCCCCTTTTTTTCATCTGGTGTCAGTAAAGTACTACAAATTGATCAAAAGTGCAGTCATGGTCATTTAACTGTGTTTATTTACATCAGTTAATAAAAATTAAGATATAAAAATTTCATTTGGAATAATAAATGGTGCTTTTGTGAGTTTCTGCAGTGCTTACATTAGGCTATGCTATCTGCCAAGTACATAGTATGACGCAATGCTATAAGGGGTAAAAATCAAATAATTTCATTAAATCTGCATGACAAAATTTTTTTGGGGGTAGTAAACAACTTATGTTTCAATGTCTAACACCACAGAATAACTTTCTGTGCATTTATAACATTATTTAGGACATTTTTTATATAAAAGCCTATTGTCAGGATGGGAAAAGCTAAAAATAGGACAAACTCAAGTTTTAGGCTCTAAATTTGCAATATGTGACATTTTGCCCCCAAAAAGATTGAAATGTGGCTACTATTATCTCAAATGATCAGTTAAGACAAAAAAAAACAATTGTTTTCTGATTTTGATGTTTCACCGCATTTTGCTTAAAGAGACAAAAAAGTTGATTAGAAATCTTTTATTTTGCTTTATTCTTAATCCTTAGTCAATTTGTAGTTAAAAACAGCCTATCTGAGCATTATGCGACTTATAATAAAAATTTCACAGCTCAATTTAAACTGACTGTAATGTATGACTTTGATAGAAAATACTTGAAAATTTCATTTTGGGCTACAGGAACATAAACTTTCAATATTAAGATCACTGTTTGCTGATTTTTTCTTGTTTGTTCTACTTCTTTAAAGACTTCCAACAATTTTTGCAATGAATTTAGTAAAAAATCCAAGGTATTGAAGTGTCAAGGAATATTGACCCCCCTTTTTTTCATCTGGTGTCAGTAAAGTACTACAAATTGATCAAAAGTGCAGTCATGGTCATTTAACTGTGTTTATTTACATCAGTTAATAAAAATTAAGATATAAAAATTTCATTTGGAATAATAAATGGTGCTTTTGTGAGTTTCTGCAGTGCTTACATTAGGCTATGCTATCTGCCAAGTACATAGTATGACGCAATGCTATAAGGGGTAAAAATCAAATAATTTCATTAAATCTGCATGACAAAATTTTTTTGGGGGTAGTAAACAACTTATGTTTCAATGTCTAACACCACAGAATAACTTTCTGTGCATTTATAACATTATTTAGGACATTTTTTATATAAAAGCCTATTGTCAGGATGGGAAAAGCTAAAAATAGGACAAACTCAAGTTTTAGGCTCTAAATTTGCAATATGTGACATTTTGCCCCCAAAAAGATTGAAATGTGGCTACTATTATCTCAAATGATCAGTTAAGACAAAAAAAAACAATTGTTTTCTGATTTTGATGTTTCACCGCATTTTGCTTAAAGGTGTCATACCACAATTAAAAGTCCCTATCTGTTCACCAATTTGCAATTTCACAGCTTTCTAATATTTTACCTTAAGTTAACTTCATAGAAACTAGGTATATCCTGAATTGTACAGTTCACCTTTCTGCATGCCAATTTTCAACATACATTCAAATCATACAAGAAAGCAGAGAGCTCCGAAAGGAGGTACCACTAAAAATAACCCTGGTTTTCTGGAAATCTTAAATTATATACTATGGAGCGCATTAATCCTCATTTTATGCAAACTCAAGACAGGTAATTTTGGCTCAAAATGGTCTTAATATATTTCTCTTTCAACAAAACTTTCATTTCTGCAAATTTGTTCGTTAGTTTAGGTGAACAATGACATCAAATGCACTTTTTTTGTCCGAGTAGGCTACTTTCAATACGTTCTAAATTTGAGGAGTAATTGGTGTATGACACCTAAAGAGACAAAAAAGTTGATTAGAAATCTTTTATTTTGCTTTATTCTTAATCCTTAGTCAATTTGTAGTTAAAAACAGCCTATCTGAGCATTATGCGACTTATAATAAAAATTTCACAGCTCAATTTAAACTGACTGTAATGTATGACTTTGATAGAAAATACTTGAAAATTTCATTTTGGGCTACAGGAACATAAACTTTCAATATCAAGATCACTGTTTGCTGATTTTTTCTTGTTTGTTCTACTTCTTTAAAGACTTCCAACAATTTTTGCAATGAATTTAGTAAAAAATCCAAGGTATTGAAGTGTCAAGGAATATTGACCCCCCTTTTTTTCATCTGGTGTCAGTAAAGTACTACAAATTGATCAAAAGTGCAGTCATGGTCATTTAACTGTGTTTATTTACATCAGTTAATAAAAATTAAGATATAAAAATTTCATTTGATAATAAATGGTGCTTTTGTGAGTTTCTGCAGTGCTTACATTAGGCTATGCTATCTGCCAAGTACATAGTATGACGCAATGCTATAAGGGGTAAAAATCAAATAATTTCATTAAATCTGCATGACAAAATTTTTTTGGGGTAGTAAACAACTTATGTTCAATGTCTAACACCACAGAATAACTTTCTGTGCATTTATAACATTATTTAGGACATTTTTTATATAAAAGCCTATTGTCAGGATGGGAAAAGCTAAAAATAGGACAAACTCAAGTTTTAGGCTCTAAATTTGCAATATGTGACATTTTGCCCCCAAAAAGATTGAAATGTGGCTACTATTATCTCAAATGATCAGTTAAGACAAAAAAAAAAACAATTGTTTTTCTGATTTTGATGTTTCACCGCATTTTGCTTAAAGGTGTCATACCACCAATTAAAAGTCCCTATCTGTTCAACCAAATTTTGCAATTTTCACAGCTTTCTAAATATTTTACCTTAAGTTTAACTTCATAGAAACTAGGTATATCCTGAATTGTACAGGTGTCACCTTTCTGCATGCCAATTTTCAACATACATTCAAAATCATACAAGAAAGCAGAGAGCTTCCGAAAGGAGGTACCACTAAAAATAACCCCTGGTTTTCTGGAAATCTTAAATTAGTATACTATGGAGCGCATTAATCCTCAATTTTTAATGCAAACTCATAGACAGGTAAATTTGGCTCAAAATGGTCTTAATATATTTCTCTTTCAACAAAACTTTCATTTTCTGCAAATTTGTTCGTTAGTTTAGGTGAACAATGACATCAAATGCACTTTTTTTTTGTCCGAGTAGGCCTACTTTCACATACGTTCTAAATTTGAGGGAGTAATTGGTGGTATGACACCTAAAGAGACAAAAAAGTTGATTAGAAATCTTTTATTTTGCTTTATTCTTAATCCTTAGTCAATTTGTAGTTAAAAACAGCCTATCTGAGCATTATGCGACTTATAATAAAAATTTCACAGCTCAATTTAAACTGACTGTAATGTATGACTTTGATAGAAAATACTTGAAAATTTCATTTTGGGCTACAGGAACATAAACTTTCATATCAAGATCACTGTTTGCTGATTTTTTCTTGTTTGTTCTACTTCTTTAAAGACTTCCAACAATTTTTGCAATGAATTTAGTAAAAAATCCAAGGTATTGAAGTGTCAAGGAATATTGACCCCCCTTTTTTTCATCTGGTGTCAGTAAAGTACTACAAATTGATCAAAAGTGCAGTCATGGTCATTTAACTGTGTTTATTACATCAGTTAATAAAAATTAAGATATAAAAATTTCATTTGGAATAATAAATGGTGCTTTTGTGAGTTTCTGCAGTGCTTACATTAGGCTATGCTATCTGCCAAGTACATAGTATGACGCAATGCTATAAGGGGTAAAAATCAAATAATTTCATTAAATCTGCATGACAAAATTTTTTTGGGGGTAGTAAACAACTTATGTTTCAATGTCTAACACCACAGAATAACTTTCTGTGCATTTATAACATTATTTAGGACATTTTTTATATAAAAGCCTATTGTCAGGATGGGAAAAGCTAAAAATAGGACAAACTCAAGTTTTAGGCTCTAAATTTGCAATATGTGACATTTTGCCCCCAAAAAGATTGAAATGTGGCTACTATTATCTCAAATGATCAGTTAAGACAAAAAAAAAACAATTGTTTTCTGATTTTGATGTTTCACCGCATTTTGCTTAAAGGTGTCATACCACCAATTAAAAGTCCCTATCTGTTCAACCAAATTTTGCAATTTTCACAGCTTTCTAAATATTTACCTTAAGTTTAACTTCATAGAAACTAGGTATATCCTGAATTGTACAGGTGTCACCTTTCTGCATGCCAATTTTCAACATACATTCAAAATCATACAAGAAAGCAGAGAGCTTCCGAAAGGAGGTACCACTAAAAATAACCCCTGGTTTTCTGGAAATCTTAAATTAGTATACTATGGAGCGCATTAATCCTCAATTTTTAATGCAAACTCATAGACAGGTAAATTTTGGCTCAAAATGGTCTTAATATATTTCTCTTTCAACAAAACTTTCATTTCTGCAAATTTGTTCGTTAGTTTAGGTGAACAATGACATCAAATGCACTTTTTTTTGTCCGAGTAGGCCTACTTTCACATACGTTCTAAATTTGAGGGAGTAATTGGTGGTATGACACCTAAAGAGACAAAAAAGTTGATTAGAAATCTTTTATTTTGCTTTATTCTTAATCCTTAGTCAATTTGTAGTTAAAAACAGCCTATCTGAGCATTATGCGACTTATAATAAAAATTTCACAGCTCAATTTAAACTGACTGTAATGTATGACTTTGATAGAAAATACTTGAAAATTTCATTTTGGGCTACAGGAACATAAACTTTCAATATCAAGATCACTGTTTGCTGATTTTTTCTTGTTTGTTCTACTTCTTTAAAGACTTCCAACAATTTTTGCAATGAATTTAGTAAAAAATCCAAGGTATTGAAGTGTCAAGGAATATTGACCCCCCTTTTTTTCATCTGGTGTCAGTAAAGTACTACAAATTGATCAAAAGTGCAGTCATGGTCATTTAACTGTGTTTATTTACATCAGTTAATAAAAATTAAGATATAAAAATTTCATTTGGAATAATAAATGGTGCTTTTGTGAGTTTCTGCAGTGCTTACATTAGGCTATGCTATCTGCCAAGTACATAGTATGACGCAATGCTATAAGGGGTAAAAATCAAATAATTTCATTAAATCTGCATGACAAAATTTTTTTGGGGGTAGTAAACAACTTATGTTTCAATGTCTAACACCACAGAATAACTTTCTGTGCATTTATAACATTATTTAGGACATTTTTTATATAAAAGCCTATTGTCAGGATGGGAAAAGCTAAAAATAGGACAAACTCAAGTTTTAGGCTCTAAATTTGCAATATGTGACATTTTGCCCCCAAAAAGATTGAAATGTGGCTACTATTATCTCAAATGATCAGTTAAGACAAAAAAAAAACAATTGTTTTCTGATTTTGATGTTTCACCGCATTTTGCTTAAAGGTGTCATACCACCAATTAAAAGTCCCTATCTGTTCAACCAAATTTTGCAATTTTCACAGCTTTCTAAATATTTTACCTTAAGTTTAACTTCATAGAAACTAGGTATATCCTGAATTGTACAGGTGTCACCTTTCTGCATGCCAATTTTCAACATACATTCAAAATCATACAAGAAAGCAGAGAGCTTCCGAAAGGAGGTACCACTAAAAATAACCCCTGGTTTTCTGGAAATCTTAAATTAGTATACTATGGAGCGCATTAATCCTCAATTTTTAATGCAAACTCATAGACAGGTAAATTTTGGCTCAAAATGGTCTTAATATATTTCTCTTTCAAACAAAACTTTCATTTCTGCAAATTTGTTCGTTAGTTTAGGTGAACAATGACATCAAATGCACTTTTTTTTGTCCGAGTAGGCCTACTTTCACATACGTTCTAAATTTGAGGGAGTAATTGGTGGTATGACACCTAAAGAGACAAAAAAGTTGATTAGAAATCTTTTATTTTGCTTTATTCTTAATCCTTAGTCAATTTGTAGTTAAAAACAGCCTATCTGAGCATTATGCGACTTATAATAAAAATTTCACAGCTCAATTTAAACTGACTGTAATGTATGACTTTGATAGAAAATACTTGAAAATTTCATTTTGGGCTACAGGAACATAAACTTTCAATATCAAGATCACTGTTTGCTGATTTTTTCTTGTTTGTTCTACTTCTTTAAAGACTTCCAACAATTTTTGCAATGAATTTAGTAAAAAATCCAAGGTATTGAAGTGTCAAGGAATATTGACCCCCCTTTTTTTCATCTGGTGTCAGTAAAGTACTACAAATTGATCAAAAGTGCAGTCATGGTCATTTAACTGTGTTTATTTACATCAGTTAATAAAAATTAAGATATAAAAATTTCATTTGGAATAATAAATGGTGCTTTTGTGAGTTTCTGCAGTGCTTACATTAGGCTATGCTATCTGCCAAGTACATAGTATGACGCAATGCTATAAGGGGTAAAAATCAAATAATTTCATTAAATCTGCATGACAAAATTTTTTTGGGGGTAGTAAACAACTTATGTTTCAATGTCTAACACCACAGAATAACTTTCTGTGCATTTATAACATTATTTAGGACATTTTTTATATAAAAGCCTATTGTCAGGATGGGAAAAGCTAAAAATAGGACAAACTCAAGTTTTTGGCTCTAATTTTGCAATATGTGACATTTTCCCCCCAAAAAAATTTAAATGGGCTACTATTATCTCAAATGATCATTAAGACAAAAAAAAACAATGTTTTCTGATTTTGATGTTTTTCCCCCGCATTTTTTCTTAAAGGGGTCATCCCCCAATTAAAAGTCCCTTCGGGTTCAACCAATTTGCAATTTTCCAGTTTCAAAAAATTTTACCTTAAGTTTAACTTCATGAAACTAGGTATATCCTGAATTGTACGGTGTCACCTTTTTGCATGCCAATTTTTTAACATCATTCAAAATCTACAAGAAAGCAGAGAGCTTCCGAAAGGAGGGACCATAAAATAACCCCTGGTTTTCTGGAAATCTTAAATTAGTTATATGGGCGCATTAAACCTCAATTTTTAAAGCAAACTCAAGGGCAGGTAAATTTTGGCTCAAAATGGTCTTAAAATTTTCTCTTCAACAAAATTTATTTTTTGCAAATTTTTTCGTTAGTTTAGGTGAACAATATCAAAAGCCTTTTTTTTGTCCGAGTAGGCCCACTTTCACATTCGTTCAAAATTTGAGGGGGTAAAAGGTGGTTGACCCCTTTTTAAAGAGACAAAAAAGTTGATTAGAAATCTTTATTTTGCTTTATTCTTAATCCTTAGCCCAATTTGTAGTTAAAAACGGGCCTTTTGGGCATTATGCGATTATAATAAAATTTCAAAGTAAATTTAAACTGTTTAAAAGTATGACTTTTTTAGAAAATACTTAAAAATTTTCTTTTTGGGCTACGGGGAACATAAATTTCAATATCAAATCACGTTTGTGAGGTTTTTTCTTTTCTTTAAAACTTCCAAAAATTTTTTCAATAAAATTTAGAAAAAATCCAAGGTTTGAAGTGTCAAGGAATATTGACCCCCCTTTTTTTTCATCTGGTGTCAGTAAAGTACTACAATTGATAAAAAAGTGCAGTCATGGTCATTTAACTGTTTTTATTTAATCAGTTAAAAAAAAATTAAGATATAAAAATTTCATTTGGAAATAAATGGTGCTTTTGTGAGTTTTGCAGTCTTCATAGGCTATGAATCTGCCAAGAATAGTATGACCCCCAATGCTATGGGGGGGTTTTAAAAAATCAAAAAAATTTCATTAAATCGCATGAAAAAAATTTTTTGGGGGAAAAGTAAAACAATTATGTTTCAATGTCTAAAAACCCCCACAGAATAACTTTTGTGCATTTAAAACCATTATTTGGACATTTTTTATATAAAAGCCTTTTGCAGGATGGGAAAAGCTAAAAATTGGACAAACTCAAGTTTTGGCTCTAATTTGAATATGGACTTTTGCCCCAAAAAGTTAAAATGTGGTATATTATCCAAATGATCATTTAAAGACAAAAAAAAAACAATTTTTTTCTGTTTTTGATGTTTCCCCGCATTTTTTGCTTAAAAGGTGTCATCCCACCAATTAAAAAGCCCCTTCTGTTCAACCAAATTTTGCAATTTTCACAGTTTTTAAAAATTTTTTCCCTTTAATTTTAACTTATAGAAACTAGGTATATCCTGATTGTACAGGTTCACCTTTCTGCATCCCAATTTCAACATACTTTAAAAATTACAAGAAAGCAGAGGCTTCCAAAAAAAAAAGGGGGGTACCACTAAAAAAAACCCCCGGGTTTTCGGGAAAATCTTAAAATTAGTTACTATGGAGGCATTTAATCCTAAATTTTTTAATGCAAAAACTCATAAAAGGAAATTTGGCTAAAAATGGCTTTAAATATTTTTTTTTTTCAAAAAACTTTCTTTTTCCAAATTTTTTCTTAGTTTAGGTGAACAATGACATAAAATGCATTTTTTTTTTGCCCGAGTGGGCCTACTTTCACATGTTCAAAAATTTGGGGGGAGTAATTGGTGTTGACCCCCAAAAAAAGGACAAAAAAGTTGTTTGAAATCTTTTATTTTGCTTTATTTTAACCCTTGTCAATTTGTAGTTAAAACGCCTATTGAGCTTATGCGATTATAAAAAATTTCACAAGCTAAATTAAAAACGGGCTGTAAGTATTTTTGATAAAAAATACTTGAAAATTTCATTTTGGGGCTACGGAAAACATAAACTTTCAAATATCAGACACTGTTGTGATTTTTTCTTTTTTGTTCTACTTTTTTAAGACTTCCAACAATTTTTGCATGAAATTTTGTAAAAAATCCCAAGGGATTGAAGTGTCAAGGAATATTGACCCCCCCTTTTTTTTTATTGGGTTCAGTAAAATACTACAAATGATCAAAAAAGCAGTCATGGTCATTTTTAAATGTGTTTATTTAATCATTTAATAAAAATTAAATATAAAAATTTCATTTGGAATAATAAAGGTGCTTTTGTGAGTTTCTGCAGTGTTACTTTTGGGGTAGCTATCTGCCCAATTTCATAGTAGACGCAATCATAAGGGGTAAAAATCAAAAATTTTTAAATCTGATGACAAAATTTTTTTGGGGGGAGTAAAAAACTTATGTTTCAATGTCAACACCACAGAATTTAAATTTTTTGCATTTATAAAATTTTTTAGGACATTTTTTATATAAAAGCCATTGTCAGGATGGGGGAAAAGCTAAAAAAAGGACAAATCAGTTTTAGGCTTAAAATTTCAATTTGTGACATTTTTTTCCCCCAAAAAAATTGAAAAAGTGGCTACTTTATCTCAAATGTCGTTTTAAAAAAAAAAAAAACAATTGTTTTCTGATTTTGAGTTTTACCCCATTTTGCTTAAAGGGGTTTATACCACCCAAATTTAAAAGTCCCTTCTGTTCAACCAAATTTTGCAATTTTCACAGCTTTCTAAATATTTTACCTTAAGTTTAACTTTTTAGAAACTGGATATCCTGAAATTTACAGGGGTCCCTTTCTGATGCCAATTTTCAACATACATTCAAATCATACAAGAAAAACAGAGGAAAA
>JAHUZM010000345.1:0-45471 GCA_019925275.1 Mytilus edulis | reverse complement strand
GACAAAAGAAAAGTCATAATTCAAAACGACAGAGCAACGATAATTAAACAAATAGAGCAATGGATAAACAAAAAAGCGACGCATTTATAATTTAAAACGACAGAGCAAAATTAACTCAAAAAGACAGAACAATCATAATTCAAAAAGACAGAACAAACACAATTCAAAGCAACAGAGCAAAACTAATTCGGAAAGACAGAACAACGATAACTAAAAAAAATAGAGCAATGGTTGTTAAAAAACCCAACGCATTCATAATCCAATCAAAAAACCAGAGATTTTTAATAATTAAAAAAGTCAGAGCAATCATAATTCAAAAAGACGGAGAAATCATAACGCAAAGATAGAGCACTAATCATTCAACATGACAGAACTATGAACATGAAAAAAAACCAAAGCAGTGATAAGTATAATAAGACGGAGAATGACGCATGGGAACGTCTTTGGATCTCAGAACTAACAAGCAGCTGATTATAGTTTTTATCTTAGAGATGAAAATCATAATAGATGTCCCGTTGTTTACTTCCGTTTTGTGAACCAAAATTATTTCCTCATAAGAAGTTACAAAGATAGTAGGACCCGCGTGAAGGTAATAGAGAGGTTGACAAAAATCATGATGAGATAGCAACTATTTACTATTTTAAGGTGAAAGTGATAGAAAATTTAACCAAAAATAGGATGCGATAGCAATTATTGATCATGATTAAGGATAAAGATGTGGAATAGAAATTATGATACAACGATCAAATATATCATAAAATTAAGATAAATGACCAAATATATCACAATCCTTAAGGAATGAAACTTGCTTTAAAAAAAAGAAGGAGATAAATATGACATAAAAAAATCGATCATTTAATTCAACTCTTCTTTCACTGCAAGACCTCTAAGTCTATTAAGCGCAGTATTTTTGGTAGGATCTGCTTAATTACATCTTCCATGAATTTGAGATCTCTCCAAATGATTATTGCAGTTTGTGATGCAATCCTGAATGTGTATAAAGTGTTTTAAAGACTGATGTTTGTCTTTCGTTGTTTGTGGGTTGTTGGGTTTTTTTTTGTCATGATTTTTCAGTTCTCTTTTCGTTTTAAATAGTATGCGTTATTATTCTCTCTTTGTGATACTGCGCCTCTTGTTTTCAATAATCAAGTCTCAATGAAAGTAATGATATTGGGCATGCAATTTCTCAATAAGGGGTTATAGAATTTAATATAATTTTCTATTTGAATCAGACCAAATTGAAGAGATATTCAGTGATAAGATTGCTAATACAATTTAAATGTTTAGTAATCTGTAAGTTTTAAGATTTAAATATCATTCAAGTTTATCATTTGTTTAAATATTAACCTGATTAATTGGTTTGCTTTTGTTAAATCTTTCTTAAGTTTAAACAAGTGTATGTCGTCTACGATTAGTAGTCAATGTCTGGTGCAGTGAAAGTGTTATCGTTTAATCGTATTGGATCAGGCTCATAAGCATGACATGTTTTATCTGTTTTCACATAATCAAAACGACGGGTGCCTCATATGGAGCAGGATCTGCTTACCCTTCCGGAGCACCTGAGATCACCCCTAGTTTTTGGTGGGTTTCGTGTTTCTTATTCTGTAGTTTCCATGTTGTGTCATGTGTACTATTGTTTGTCTGTTTGTCTTTTTCATTTTTAACACTGACGTTGTCAGATTATTTTCGATTAATGAGTTTGACTGTCCCTCTGGTATCTTTCTCCCCTCTTTTATTCTGATTTTCATATTTATCTAGCGCTGTTTACGCTAACAAAAAATACTAGCGTTTGAAAGATTTTTCGTGCCGTCAAAAACTTCATATTTTGTAAATAAAACTATACTATATCTTTTTTGCTCTCATATCTGCAGATGACTTCCTTGAAAACACAATTTCATAATTATCTTTAAAAAAAACTATGTGTTGAAATTAGTGTTGTCAAATTGTACATTATTGCCTAACCGGTTACTCGGATAATCGTTCGACCGATTAACCGGTTAACCGGTAGTTTACGTTGGTGTTTGAAAACATTATATCTTAAGTACCCTACACAAAGCTATAAGATGTGGTATTAGAGTCAATGTGACAACCTTCCATGGCATCCAAGTCATAAATTTACGCTTTTTGGATTGAAGTTTGTCCTTACGCATTATAAGGCTTGTCTGTGAGGATTTCTTGCGAAGTTTGACTTTACATCGTACCAACTATGGCGTTTGTATCAACTTCAGATTGAAAAAAAAATAAAAAAATCTTGATCTCGTAGAAGCAAATATCTCTGAAAATGATTATTTTCTGTTTTCTCTGGTCTCCGAAATTAATGTAAAGTGTTTCAATTTGAAATGATTAAGCATGTTACTCGTACTATCACGTATACATTAAGTACATTTACATTGGTTCGCATTTCACAATATTTAAGGTCTTTCCTCTCCGCGAGGAAAGACCTTATTGTTTTTCTCCTGTTTTTTTTTTTTTTTTTTTTTTTTTTTTTTTTTTTTTCATCCAGCATTTGTTTGACATGGCCTCCCCCCGTTTCTATTGGAGTTATCAAGACCAAATATGGACCATCGGTAGACCTCATCATGAAGTATTACCAGATGAGGCTGTGTAGGATTTCATCATCCCCTTAAGAAGTTATCTCCCTTTTATTGGTTTTTTCCAACATGGCCCCCCTCGTTGTTTTTGAAGATATCATGACCTTATTTGGACAATAGTTAGATCTCATCATGATGTATTACCATATGAGGCTGCTAAGGATTTCATTATTCCCTATGAGAGTTATGTCCCCTTGAAGCAATTTCTTTCTTTTACATTTTTCTCAAAAAGTATTCAAGATAGAATCGATTTGAAAACGGCAACATGTACAGGACCAGATGGCAATATTAATTAACATTTACAACCATTTTGTTGTTAACCCTTATAAAGAGTTATTTCCCTTGAAAAAATATACACAATTTTTGAAAAATTGTATCTCGAGAACCGGAAGTCGTAAAGACTTGGGACCTACACCAATAATCTTAAGTTCATGTGACCTTTAATATGCACTCAAGGTCAAAGGTCACTGAGTGCAAAAAAAAATTACGCTGCAATTTCAAGCTTTCATATTAAGATAACGATAAGAGTTTGCTGCATACTTACAGCGTATAAAATGTTCCTATCGATGAGCTCTACATTTTATACACTGTCCTCAAAAGAGTCCGACTGTCTGTTCAAAAGTTACAACAGGATGATTCTTAAAAGTATAGTATTGTATGTATATCTTTTTAAAGGTAACAGATATCAACCTACTATAAACAGCAAAGATGATCAGTAATTCAAGACCTTCAATTTGAGGTCAATGTCAGGTCATGATGAAATTTCACCTTGACCTTCAAATTATACTATGACCTTGACCTTGTGATATTTGAAAGGTCAAGTGGTCTTGAGTTGAATGGTGGTAGTCCTATGTCTCTACGACTTCCGGTTCTCAAGTTTGATATTGCATCATATATTTGATGATTAATTGTGACCTTGGTGAACTTTAAAATTGTCCCAATTCTTTTTCTATAATGTTGTCCTTCAACTGTACATCATTTATCATTTAACAGATTTGAGATATCTATTGTCGTTTTAGAGATAATGCAGTTTGTAATTTTGCAAGCAGCGGCATATATTTCTGAATAAACAACAGATTACCACTTAAAATGTTTAAGAAATTGAAGAGGTTAACATAGTTATATATTTAACCAAATACCAAAAACATTCCATTGAAAAAAACACCAAAAAATCAATTTGAAATTTTCCGGTTTTGCATTGACTTTGTGAGTTTCATAAGTTCTATTTATATAGTTGATATTGCATCATGTTTGGCACTTTGTCAAATGGGGTCATCTAATATATCAAATTGAAGGTCTTAATAAACTCTGCTTAAAAATAAAAATTTTAAACCCCTTTTTCATTCCAGGGGGAAGGGTTGGGTCATTTAGTGCAAAAATTCAAATTTATCAGATGGTAAGGTTGTCGCATATCAAATGAAAGGACATAAAGCGTACATTTCAAATTTCAAATTGACGTCCCCAAAAAAATCGTTGGGTGGGGTCATTGAGTGCAAAAAAATAAAATTTCTTTTAAGATAGGGTTGTTGTATATCAAATGAAAGGTCATGATGTGTACATTTGAAATATCAAATTCCCGACCTCCAAAAATTAGTTGGATAGGGTTATTAAGTGCAAAAATCAAACTTTCTAGAACATGGCGTTGTCGCATATCAAATGAAAGCCCATCTACTCTATGTTACATATATCATACTTCCAATCTCAAAAATGTAGGCGGATGAGGTCATTAAGTGTTAAAAGCAGAAAGTTTGAGAAGGTATGCTTGTCGTATATCAAACGAAAGTTCGTACAAAGAGCATAACGAAAACACCACTTTTACAGGAAAGACCTTTCAATTGTTTTACAAACAATTGAGATACTAGTTTTTCTTTTTTTTCTTCCAGCATTTGTTTGGCATGCCCTCCTACCGCTTCTATTGGAGTTATCAATACCAAAATTAAACCATCGATAGACCTCAACATGAACTTTTATCAGATGAACTTTTGTAGGATTTCACCTTCCCCTTAAGAAGTTATCTCCCTTTTATTGATTTTTTTCAACATGGTCCCCCCAAAATATGTTAAAAGATATCATGACTTTATTTGGACAATAGGTAGATCTCATCATGATGTATTACCATGTGAGGCTGCATAGGATTTCATCATCTACTTTGAGAGTTATATCCCCTTGAAGCAATTTCTTTTATTTGCATTTTTTTCAAAAAGTATTAGAGATAGAATTTAATTGAAAATAACAGCATGTATTAGAACAGATGGCAATGTTTATAAACATAAAAAATAATTTGTTATTAACCCTTATAAGGAGTTTTCCCTTTAAAAATTAAAAATATTTTTTCAAAAATTTTATTTCCAGAACCGGAAGTCGTAAAGACTTGGGACCTACACCAATAATCTTATGTTCATGTGACCTTCAATTTGCACCCAAGGTCAAAGGTCACCGAGTGCAAAAAAAAATTACGCTGCAATTTCAAGCTTTCATATTAAGAAAACGATAAGAGTTTGCTGCATACTTACAGCGTATAAAATGTTCCTCTCGACGAGTTCTACATTTTATACACTGAGCTCAAAAGTGTCCAACTGTCTGTTCAAAAGTTACGACGGGATGATTCTTAAAAGTGTAGTATTGTGTGTATATCTTTTTAAAGGTAACAGATATCAACCTACTATAAACTGCAAAGATGATCAGTAGTTCAAGACCTTCAATTTGAGGTCAATGTCAGGTCATGATGAAATTTCACCTTGACCTTCACAGTATACTATGACCTTGACCTTGTGATATTTGAAAGGTCAACTGGTCTTGAGTTGAATGGCGGTAGTCCCGTGTCTCTACGACTTCCGGTTCTTAAGTTTGGGATTGCATCATATATTTAATGAATCATTGTGACCTTGATGAACTTTGGAATTGTCCCAAATTTTTTTCCTGCAATGTTGTCCTTCAACTGCAGATCATTTATCACTTAACAGATTTGAGATATCTGCTTTCATTTTAGAGAAAATTCAGTTTGAAGTTTTGCGAGCGGAGGCATGTATTTCTGAAACTACAACAGCTTACCACCTGCATTTTTCAGAAAATAAAGAGTTTAACATGGATATATGTTTGACCAAATACCAAAAACATTCAATGAAAAATATACATAAAAAATTAATTTGAAATTTTCATGTTTTGCATTGACTTTGTAAGTTTCATAAGTTCTATTTATATAGTTGATATTGCATCATTTTTGGCACTTTGCAGAATGGGGTCATTTGATATATCAAATTGAAGGTCTTAATGAGCTCTACTCAAAAATGAAAATTTTAAACCCCTTTTTCATCCCAGTTGGAAGGGTGGGGTCATTTAGTGCAAACATTCAAATTTCTCAGATGGTAAGGTTGTTGCATATCAAATGAAAGAACATAAAGCGTACATTTCAAATTTTAAATTGACGTCTCCCCAAAAAATTGGTTGGGTGGGGTCATGGAGTGCAAAAACTAAATTTTCTTTTAAGATAATATTGTTGTATATCAAATGAAAGGTCATGATGTGTGCATTTGAAATATCAAATTCCTGACCTCCAAAAATGAGTTATTAAGTGCAAAAATTAAACTTTCTAGAACATGGCGTTGTCGCATATCAAATGAAAGATCATCAAATCTATGTTACATATATCATACTTCCGAACTCGAAAATGTAGGCGGATGGGGTCATTAAGTGTAAAAAGTAAAAAGTTTCAGAAGGTATGCTTGTCGTATATCAAACGAAAGGTCGTACAAAGTACATTACGAAAACATCACTTTTACTGGAAAGACCTTTCAATTGTTTTACAAACAATTGAGATACTAGTTCTAATGTTTTTTTAAGGTCTTTCCTCTTCGCGAGGAAAGACCTTATTGTTTTTCTAATGTTTTTTTTTTTTTCTTTTTTTTCTTTTTTTTCTTCCAACATTTTTTTGACATGCCCGCCCCTTTTTTCTGTTAAAGTTACCAAGACCAAATATGGACCATTGATAGACCTCACCATGCAGTTTTACCAAATGACCCTGTTAAGGATTTCATCATCCTCTTTAGAAATTATCTCCCTTTTATTGATTTTTTTCAACACGGCACCCCCTCGTTGTTTTTAAAGATATCATGACATTATTTAGACAATAGGTAGATCTCACCATGATTTATTACCATATGAGGTTGAATAGGATTTCATTGTCCCCTATGAGAGTAATATACCCTTAAAACAATTGCTTTCCTTTGCATTTTTCTCAAAAAGTATAAGAGATAGAATTGATTTGAAAACGGCAACATGTACAGGAACAGATGGCAATGTTAATGAACATATACAATCATTTTGTTATTAACCCTTATAAGGAGTTATTCCCCTTGAAAAATTGTGTACAATTTTAGAAAAATTGTATTTCCAGAACCGGAAGTCGTAGAGACTTTGGACTTTCACCAATAATCTTTAATTCATGTGACCTTTAATATGCACCCAAGGTCAAAGGTCACAGAGTGCAAAATAAAATTACGCTGTAATTTCAAGATTACATATTAGGAAAACGATAAGACTTTGCTGCATACATACAGCGTATAAAATGTTCCTCTCCACGAGCTCTACATTTTATATAATAAGCCCAAAAATGTCCGACCGTCTGTTCAAAAGTTACAACGGGATGATTCTTAAAAGTATAGTATTTTGTGTATATCTTTTTAAAGGTCACAGATATCAACCTACTATAAACTGCAAAGATGATCAGTAACTCAAGACCTTCAATTTGAGGTCAATGTCAGGTCATGATGAAATTTCACCTTGACCTTCACATTATACTATGACCTTGATCTTGTGATATTTGAAAGGTCAAGTGGTCCTGAGTTGAATGGTGATAGTCCCATGTCTCTACGACTTCCGGTTCTGAAGTTTGGTATTGCATCATATATTTGATGATTAATTGTGACCTTGGTGAATTTTGAAATTGTCCCAATTCTTTTTCTATAATGTTGTCCTTTAACTGTAGATCATTTACCATTTAACAGATTTGAGATATCTATTGTCGTTTTAGAGATAATGCAGTTTGAAATTTTGCGAGCGGCGGCATGTATTTCTGAATCAACAACAGCTTACCACTTAAAATGTTTAAGAAATTGAAAAGGTTAACATAGTTATATGTTTGACCAAATACCAAAAACATTCCATTGAAAAAAAACACCAAAAAATCATTTTGAAATTTTCATGTTTTGCATTGACTTTTCATAACTTCTATTTATATCGTTGATATTGCATCATTTTTGGCACTTTGTCAAATGGGGTCATCTGATATGTCAAATTGTAGGTCTCAATAAATTCTACTTAAAAAATGAAAAATTTAAACCTCTTTTTCATCCCAGGTGGACAGGTGGGGTCTTTTAGTGCGAAAATTCAAATTTCTCAGATGGTAAGGTTGTCGCATATCAAATGAAAGAACATAAAGCGTACATTTCAAATTTCAAATTGACGTCTCCCAAAATTGGTGTGATGAGGTCATTGAGTGCAAAACATAAATTTTCTTTTAAGATAGGGTTGTTGTATATCAAATGAATCGTGATGTGTATATTTGAAATTTCAAATTCCCGACCTCCAAAAATTAGTTGGATGGGGTTATTAAGTGCAAAAATCAAATTTTTTAAAACATGGCGTTGTCGCATATCAAATGAAAGCTCATCTACCCTGTGTTACATATATCATACTTCCGATCTCAAAAATGTAGGCGGATGAGGTCATTAAGTGTAAAAAGCGAAAAGTTTCAGAAGGTATGCTTGTCGTATATCAAACGAAAGGTCGTACAAAGAACATTACGAAAACATCACTTTTACAGGAAAGACCTTTCAATTGTTTTACAAACAATTGAGATACTAGTTTTTTTTTTCTTTTTTTTTTTCTTCCAGCATTTGTTTGGCACGCCCTCCTACTGCTTCTATTGGAGTTATCAAAACCAAATTAGAACCATCGATAGACCTCATCATGAACTGTTACCTGATGAACTTTTGTAGGATTTCATCATCCCCTTAAGAAGTTATCTCCCTTTTATTGATTTTTTTCCACATGGCCCCCCCTCGTTGTTTTTAAAGATATCATTACCTTATTTGGACAAAAGGTACATCTCATCATTATGTATTACCATATGAGGCTGAATAGGATTTCATCGTCCCCTATGAGAGTTATATCCCCTTGAAACAATTTCTTTCCTTTGCATTTTTCTCAAAAAGTACTAGAGATAGAATCGATTTGAAAACGGCAACATGTACAGGAACAGATGGTAATGTTAATGAACATATACAATCATTTTGTTATTAACCCTTATAAGGAGTTATTCCCATTGAAAAATTGTAAACAATTTTAGAAATTTTTTATTTCCAGAACCGGAAGTCGTAGAGACTTGGGACCTTCACCAATAATCTTTAATTCATGTGACCTTTAATATGCATTCAAGGTCAAAGGTCACCGAGTGCAAAAAAAAATTACGCTGCAATTTCAAGCTTACATATTAGGAAAACGGTAAGACTTTGCTGCATACATACAGCGTATAAAATGTTCCTCTCGACGAGCTCTACATTTTATATGATAAGTCCAAAAAAGTCCGACTGTCTGTTCAAAAGTTACAACGGGATGATTCTTAAAAGTATAGTATTTTGTGTATATCTTTTAAAAGGTAGCAGATATCAACCTACTATAAACTGCAAAGATGATCAGTAATTCAAGACCTTCAATTTGAGGTCAATGTCAGGTCATGATGAAATTTCACCTTGACCTTCACAGTATACTATGACCTTGACCTTGTGATATTTGAAAGGTCAAGTGGTCCTGAGTTGAATAGTGGTAGTCCCATGTCTCTACGAATTCCGGTTCTTGAGTTTGGTATTGCATCATATATTTGATGATTAATTGTGACCTTGGTGAACTTTGAAAATGTCCCAATTCTTTTCCTATAATGTTGTCCTTCGACTGTAGATCATTTATCATTTAACAGATTTGAGATATCTATTGTCGTTTTAGAGATAATGCAATTTGAAGTTTTGCGAGCGGTAGCATGTATTTCTGAATCAACAACAGCTTACCCCTTAAAATGTTTTAGAAATTGAAGAAGTTAACATAGTTATATCTTTGACCAAATACCAAAAACATTCCATTGAAAAAAACACCAAAAAAATCATTTCGAAATTTTCATGTTTTGCATTGACTTTGTAAGTTTCATAACTTCTATTTATATAATTGATATTGCATCATTTTTTGCACTTTGTCAAATGGGGTCATCTGATATATCAAATTGAAGGTCTCAATAAACTCTACTTAAAAACGAAAATTTTAAACCTCTTTTTCATCCCAGGTGGAAGGGTGGGGTCATTTAGTGCAAAAATTCAAACTTCTTAGATGGTAAGGTTGTCGCATATCAAATGAAAGAACATAAAGCGTACATTTCACATTTCAAATTGACGTCTCTCGAAAATTGGTTAGATGGGGTCATTGAGTGCAAAAAATAAATTTTCTTTACGATAGGTTTGTTGTATATCAAATGAAAGGTCATGATGTGAACATTTGAAATATCGAATTCCCAACCTCCAAAAATTGGTTGGTTGGGGTTATTAAGTGCAATAATCAAACTTTTTAGAACACGGCGTTGTCGCATTTCAAATGAAAACTCATCTACCCTGTGTTACATATATCATACTTCCGATCTCAAAAATGTAGGCGAATGAGGTCATTAAGAGTAAAAAGCGAAAAGTTTCAGAAGGTATGCTTGTCGTATATCAAACGAAAGGTCGTATAAAGTACATTACGAAAACATCACTTTTACAGGAAAGACCTTTCAATTGTTTTACAAACAATTGAGATACTAGTTTTTCGCATGTTTTTTTTTTTTTTTCATCCAGCATTTGTTTGACATGGCCTCCCCTCGTTTCTATTGGAGTTATCAAGACCAAATATGGACCATCGGTAGACCTCATTATGAGGTATTACCAGATGAGGCTGTGTAGGATTTCATCATCCCTTTTAGAAGTTATCTCCCTTTTATTGGTTTTTTTCGACATGGCCCCCCCTCGTTGTTTTTCAAGATATCATGACTTTATTTAGACAATAGTTAGATCTCATCATGATGTGTTACCATATGAGGCTGCTAAGGATTTCATCATTCCCTATGAGAGTTATGTCCCCTTGAAGTAATTTCTTTCTTTTACATTTTTCCCAAAAAGTATTCAAGATAGAATCCATTTGAAAACGGCAACATGTACAAGACCAGATGGCAATGTTAATTAACATATACAATCATTTTGTTGTTAACCCTTATAAGGAGTTATTTCCCTTGAAAAAATATACACAATTTTGAAAAATTGTATCTCGAAAACCGGAAGTCGTAAAGACTTGGGACCTATACCAATAATCTTAAGTTCATATGACCTTTAATTTGCACCCAAGGTCAAAGGTCACCGAGTGCAAAAAAAAATTACGCTGCAATTTCAAGCTTTCATATTAAGAAAACGATAAGAGTTTGCTGCATACTTACAGCGTATAAAATGTTCCTCTCGACGAGCTCTACATTTTATACACTGAGCTCAAAAGAGTCCGACCGTCTGTTCAAAAGTTACGACGGGATGATTCTTAAAAGTATAGTATTGTGTGTATATCTTTTTAAAGGTAACAGATATCAACCTACTATAAACTGAAAAGATGATCAGTAATTCAAGACCTTCAATTTGAGGTCAATGTCAGGTCATAATGAAATTTCACCTTGACCTTCACATTATACTATGACCTTGACCTTGTGATATTTGAAAGGTCAAGTGGTCCTGAGTTGAATGGTGATAGTCCCATGTCTTTACGACTTCCGGTTCTCAAGTTTTGTATTGCATCATATATTTGATGATTAATTGTGACCTTGGTGAACTTTGAAATTGTCCAATTCTTTTTCTATAATGTTGTCCTTCAACTGTAGATCATTTATCATTTAACAGATTTGAGATATCTATTGTCGTTTTAGAGATAATGCAGTTTGAAGTTTTGCGAGCGGAGGCATGCATTTCTGAATCATCAAGAGCTTACCACTTAAAATGTTTAAGAAATTGAAGAGGTTGACATATTATATGTTTGACCAAATACCAAAAACATTCCATGGAAAAAAACACAAAAAATCAATTTGAAATTTTCATGTTTTGCATTGACTTTGTAAGTTTCATAACTTCTATTTATATATTGATATTGCATCATTATTTGCACTTTGTCAAATGGGGTCATCTGATATATCAAATTGAAGGTCTTAATAAACTCTACTAAAAATGAAAATTTTAAACCCCCTTTTCATCCAAGGGAGACGGGTGGGGTCATTTAGTGCAAACATTCAAATTTCTCAGATGGTAAGGTTGTCGCATATCAAATGAAAGAACATAAAGCGTACATTTCAAATTTCAAATTGACGTCTCCCAAAAATGGTTGGATGGGGTCATTGAGTGCAAAAAATAAATGTTCTTTTAAGGTAGGGTTGTTGTATATCAAATGAAAGGTCATGATGTGTACATTTGAAATATCAAATTCCCGACCTCCAAAAATTGTTGGATAGGGTTATTAAGTGCAAAAATCAAACTTTTCAGAACATGGTGTTGTCGCATATCAAATGAAAGCTCATCTACTCTGTTCATATATCATAATTCCGATCTCAAAAATGTAGACGGATGTGGTCATTAAGTGTAAAAAGCGAAAAGTTTCAGAAGGTATGCTTGTCGTATATCAAACGAAAGGTCGTACAAAGTACAATACGAAAACATCACTTTTACAGGAAAGACCTTTCAATTGTTTTACTTATCAAACTGAGTACTAGTTTAAGGTCTTTCCTCTCGCGAGGAAAGACCTTATTGTTTTTCTCCTGTTTTTTTTTTTTTTTCATCCAGCATTTTTTGACATGGCCTCCCCTCGTTTCTATTGGAGTTATCAAGACCAAATAGGACCATCGGTAGACTCATCATGAAGTATTACCAGATGAGGCTGTGTAGGATTTCATCATCCCCTTTAGAAGTTATCTCCCTTTTATTGGTTTTTTTTCACATGGCCCCCCCTCGTTGTTTTTAAAGATATCATGACCTTATTTGGACAATAGTTAGATCTCATCATGATGTGTTACCATATGAGGCTGCTAAGGATTTCATTATTCCCTATGAGAGTTACGTCCCCTTGAAGCAATTTCTTTCTTTTACATTTTTCTCAAAAAGTATTCAAGATAGAATCGATTTGAAAACGGCAAACATGTACAAGACCAGATGGCAATGATAATTAACATATACAATCATTTTGTTGTTAACCCTTATAAGGAGTTATTTCCCTTGAAAAAATATACCAATTTTTGAAAAATTGTATCTCGAGAACCGGAAGTCGTAAAGACTTGGGACCTACACCAATAATCTTAAGTTCATGTGACCTTTAATTTGCACCCAAGGTCAAAGGTCACCGAGTGCAAAAAAAATTAGCTGCAATTTCAAGCTTGCATATTAAGAAAACGATAAGAGTTTGCTGCATACTTACAGCGTATAAAATGTTCCTCTCATGAGCTCTACATTTTATACACTGAGCTCAAAAGGTCCGACTGTCTGTTCAAAAGTTACGACGGGATGATTATTAAAAGTATAGTATTTGTGTATATCTTTTTAAAGGTAACAGATATCAACCTACTATAAACTGCAAAGATGATCAGTAATTCAAGACCTTCAATTTGAGGTCAATGTCAGGTCATGATGAAATTTCACCTTGACCTTCACATTATACTATGACCTTGACCTTGTGATATTTGAAAGATCAAGTGGTCCTGAGTTGAATGATGATAGTCCCAATTCTCTACGACTTCCGGTTCTCAAGTTTTGTATTGCATCATATATTTGATGATTAATTGTGACCTTGGTGAACTTTGAAATTGTCCCAATTCTTTTTCTATAATGTTGTCCTTCAACGTAGATCATTTATCATTTAACAGACTTGAGATACTATTGTCGTTTTAGAGATAATGCAGTTTGAAGTTTTGCGAGCGGAGCATGTATTTCTGAATCATCAAGAGCTTACCACTTAAATGTTTTAGAAATTGAAGAGGTTGACATAGTTATATGTTTGACCAAATACCAAAATCATTCCATGGAAAAAAACACCAAAAAATCAATTTGAAATTTTCATGTTTTGCATTGACTTTGTAAGTTTCATAACTTCTATTTATATAGTTGATATTGCATCATTATTTGCACTTTGTTAAATGGGGTCATCTGATATATCAAATTGAAGGTCTTAATAAACTCTACTTAAAAATGAAAATTTCAAACCCCCTTTTCATCCAAGGGAGACGGGTGGGGTCATTTAGTGCAAACATTCAAATTTCTCAGATGGTAAGGTTGTCGCATATCAAATGAAAGAACATTAAGCGAACATTTCAAATTTCAAATTGACGTCTCCCAAAAATGAGTTGGATGGGGTCATTGAGTGCAAAAAATAAATGTTCTTTTAAGGTAGGGTTGTTGTATATCAAATGAAAGGTCATGATGTGTACATTTCAAATAGCAAATTCCTGACCTCCAAAAATTAGTAAGATAGGGTTATTAAGTGCAAAAATCAAACTTTCTAGAATATGGCGTTGTCGCATATCAAATGAAAGCTCATCTACTCTATGTTACATATATAATAATTCCGATCTCAAAAATGTAGGCGGATGAGGTCATTAAGTGATAAAAGTGAAAAGTTTCAGAAAGTATGCTTGTCGTATATCAAACGAAAGGTCGTACAAAGTACATTACGAAAACATCACTTTTACAGGAAAGACCTTTCAATTGTTTTACAAACAATTGAGATACTAGTTTTTCTTCTTTTTAAGGTCTTTCCTCTCCGCGAGGAAAGACCTTATTGTTTTTCTCCTGTTTTTTTTTTTTTTTCATCCAGCATTTGTTTAACATGGCCTCCCCTTGCTTCTATTGGAGTTATCAAGACCAAATATGGACCATCGGTAGACCTCATCATGAAGTATAACCAAATGAGGCTGTGTAGGATTTCATCATCCCCTTTAGAAGTTATCTCCCTTTTATTGTTTTTTTTCGACATGGCCCCCCATCGTTGTTTTTGAAGATATCATGACCTTTTTTGGACAATAGTTAGATCTCATCATGATGTGTTACCATATGAGGCTGCTAAGGATTTCATCATGACCTATGAGAGTTATGTCCCCTTGAAGCAATTTCTTTCTTTTACATTTTTCTCAAAAAGTATTCAAGATAGAATCGATTTGAAAACGGCAACATGTACAGGACCAGATGGCAATGTTAATTAACATATACAATCATTTTGTTGTTAACCCTTATAAGGAGTTATTTCCCTTGAAAAAATATAAACAATTTTTGAAAAATTGTATCTCGAGAACTGGAAGTCGTAAAGACTTGGGACCTACACCAATAATCTTAAGTTCATGTGACCTTTAATTTGCACCCAAGGTCAAAGGTCACCGAGTGCAAAAAAAAATTACGCTGCAATTTCAAACTTTCATATTAAGAAAACGATAAGAGTTTGCTGCATACTTACAGCGTATAAAATGTTCCTCTCCACGAGCTCTACATTTCATACACTGACCTCAAAAGAGTCCGACTGTCTGTTCAAAAGTTACGACGGGATGATTCTTAAAAGTATAGTATTGTGTGTATATCTTTTTAAAGGTAACAGATATCAACCTACTATAAACTGCAAAGATGATCAGTAGTTCAAGACCTTCAATTTGAGGTCAATGTCAGGTCATGATGAAATTTCACCTTGACCTTCACATTTTACTATGACCTTGACCTTGTAATATTTGAAAGGTCAAGTAGTCCTGAGTTGAATGCTGATAGTCCCATGTCTCTACGACTTCCGGTTCTCAAGTTTTGTATTGCATCATATATTTGATGATTAATTTTGACCTTGGTGAACTTTGAAATTGTCCCAATTCTTTTTCTATAATGTTGTCCTTTAACTGTAGATCATTTATCATTTAACAGATTTGAGATATCTATTGTCGTTTTAGAGATAATGCAGTTTGCAGTTTTTCGAGCGGAGGCATGTATTTCTGAATCATCAAGAGCTTACCACTTAAAATGTTTTAGAATTTGAAGAGGTTGACATAGTTATATGTTTGACCAAATACCAAAAACATTCCATAGAAAAAAACACCAAAAAATCAATTTGAAATTTTCAAGTTTTGCATTGACTTTGTAAGTTTCATAACTTCTATTTATATAATTGATATTGCATCATTATTTGCACTTTGTCAAATGTGGTCATCTGATATATCAAATTGAAGGTCTTAATAAACTCTACTTAAAAATGAAAATTTTAAACCCCCTTTTCATCCCAGGGGGACGGGTGGGGTCATTTAGTGCAAACATTCAAATTTCTCAGATGGTAAGGTTGTCGCATATCAAATGAAAGAACATAAAGCGTACATTTCAAATTTCAAATTGACGTCTCCCAAAAATGGGTTGGATGGGGTCATTGAATGCAAAAAATAAATGTTCTTTTAAGGTAGGGTTGTTGTATATCAAATGAAAGGTCATGATGTGTACATTTGAAATATCAAATTTCCGACCTCCAAAAATTTGTTGGACAGGGTTATTAAGTGCAAAAATCAAACTTTCAAGAACATGGTGTTGTCGCATATCAAACGAAAGCTCATCTACTCTGTTCCATATATCATAATTCCGATCTCAAAAATGTAGACGGATGAGGTCATTAAGTGTAAAAAACGAAAAGTTTCAGAAGGTGTGCTTGTCGTATATCAAACGAAAGGTCGTACAAAGTACATTACGAAAACATCACTTTTACAGGAAAGACCTTTCAATTGTTTTACAAACAATTGAGATACTAGTTAAGGTCTTTCCCCTACGTGGGGAAAGACCTTACTGTTTTTCTAATGTTTTTTTTTCCAACATTTTTTCTAAATGCCCTCCCCTTGTTTCTATTGATGTCATCAAGACCAAATATTAACCATCGATAGACCTCATCATGAGGTATTACCAGATGAGGCTGTGTAGGATTTCATCATCCCCTTTAGGAGTTATCTCCCTTTTATTGATTTTTTTCAACATGGCCCCCCCTCGTTGGTTTTAAAGATATCATGACCTTAAATGGACAAAATGTAGATCTCATCATGATGTATTACCATGTGAGGCTGAATAGGATTCCATCGTCCCCTGTGAGAGTTATATCCCCTTGAAACAATTTCTTTCCTTTGCATTTTTCTCAATAAGTATAAGAGATAGAATCGATTTGAAAACGGCAACATGTACAAGAACAGATGGCAATATTAATGAACATGTACAATCATTTTGTTATTAACCCTGATAAGGAGTTATTCCCCTTGAAACAATTTACATAATTTTAGAAAAATTGTATTTCGAGAACCAGAAGTCGTAGATACTTGGGACCTTCACCAATAATCTTTAATTCATGTGACCTTTAATATGCAGTCAAGGTCAAAGGTCACTGAGTGCAAACACAAAATTACGCTGCAATTTCAAGCTTACATATGAGGAAAACGATAAGACTTTGCTGCATACATACAGCATATAAAATGTTCCTCTCGACGAGCTCTACATTTTATTTGATAAGTCTAAAAATGTTCGACCGTCTGTTCAAAAGTTACAACGGGATGATTCTTAAAAGTATAGTATTGTGTGTATATCTTTTTAAATGTAACAGATATCAACCTACTATAAACTGCAAAGATGATCAGTAATTCAAGACCTTCAATTTGAGGTCAATGTCAGGTCATGATGAAATTTCACCTTGACCTTCACATATTACTATGACCTTGACCTTTTGATATTTGAAAGGTCAAGTGGTCCTGAGTTGAATAGTGGTAGTCCCATGTCTCTACGACTTCCGGTTCTCAAATTTGATATTGCATCATATATTTGATGATTAATTGTGACCTTTGTGAACTTTGAATTTGTTCCAATTCTTTTTCTATAATGTTGTCCTTTAACTGTAGATCATTTACCATTTAACAGATTTGAGATATCTATTGTCGTTTGCAAGATAATGCAGTTTGAAATTTTGCGAGCGGGAGCATGTATTTCGAAATCGACAACAGCTTACCACTTAAAATGTTTTAGAAATTGAAAAGGTTAACATAGTTATATGTTTGACCAAATACCAAAAACATTCCATGGAAAAAAACACCAAAAAATCAATTTGAAAATTTCCGGTTTTGCATTGACTTTGTGAGTTTCATAAGTTCTATTTATATAGTTGATATTGCATCATTTTTGGGACTTTGTCAAATGGGGTCATTTGATATATCAAATTGAAGGTCTCAATAAACTCTACTTAAAAATGAAAATTTTAAACCCCTTTTCATCCCAGGGGGAAGGGTGCGGTCATTTAGTGCACATATTCAAATTTCTCAGATGGTAAGGTTGTCGCATATCAAATGAAAGAACACAAAGCGTACATTTCAAATTTCAAATTGACGTCCCCCAAAAATTGATTGGGTGGGGTCATTGAGTGCAGAAAATAAATTTTCTTTTACTATAGGTTTGTTGTATATCAAATGAAAGGTCATGATGTGTACATTTCGAATATCAAATTCCTGACCCCCAAATATTAGTTGGATCGGGTTATTAAGTGCAAAAATCAAACTTCTAGAACATGGCGTTGTCGCATATCAAATGAAAGATCATCAAGTCTACATTACCTATATCATACTTTCGATCTCGAAATTGTAGGCGGATGGAGTCATTAAGGTAGATGGGGTGTCTAAATTATAATCCATAGAATCTTTAAATAATTTGCTAAAATGTAGTTCATATCCTGCTTGTTTAAAAACATTAATAAAAAGAATGGGTCACCGGACTTATTTTCACGCTACAGGTTGTTCAAAATTGTCAAGATTTTGTATAGATTATGCATGGAAAACCCATTTTTCCGCCATAAAACGCAAACCACATCATAGAATTTTGAGATAAAATATTATGCTTTCAGATAAGAAAAAGGAAAAATGGGGTCACCGAACTCGTTTTCTTGCTACATGTAAAAATGGGTAAATTCCTAACACATTCTATTGTAAAAGTAACACTATCTGGATTATCTGTCCTTGCATTTGAGTTGCCTCCCCTTATTTGACAAAGTTGGAAAAAAATAAATCAAACAAAAGAATTCTTATTTTTGTAAAATACAATCATAAATATGATCAAGCATGGCATTTTCTATATTACAATGAAAATTCTTACACATGAATTACCTACTACTATAAAAATTTGCACATTTCATCAAAGATCTAGACCTTGTTTTCTAGTATTTCAAAATCCAAGATGGAGGAAGACACCCTATCTACCTTAAGTGTAAAAAAAGCGGAAAGTTTCAGAAGGTATGCTTGTCGTATATCAAACGAAAGGTCGTACAAAGCACATTACGAAAACATCATTTTTACAGGAAAGACCTTTCAATTGTTTTACAAACAATTGAGATACTAGTTTTTTTTTTTTTTTTTTTTTTTTCATACAGCATTTGTTTGACATGGCCTCCCCTCGTTTCTATTGGAGTTATCAAGACCAAATATGGACCATCGGTAGACCTCATCATGAAGTATTACCAGATGAGGCTGTGTAGGATTTCATCATCCCCTTTAGAAGTTATCTCCCTTTTATTGGTTTTTTTCGACATGGCCCCCCCCTCGTTGTTTTTAAAGATATCATGACCTTATTTGGACAAAAGTTAGATCTCATCATGATGTGTTACCATATGAGGCTGCTAAGGATTTCATCATTCTCTATGAGAGTTACGTCCCCTTGAAGCAATTTCATTCTTTTACATTTTTCTCAAAAAGTATTCAAGATAGAATCGATTTGAAAACGGCAACATGTACAAGACCAGATGGCAATGATAATAAACATATACAATCATTTTGTTGTTAACCCTTATAAGGAGTTATTTCCCTTGAAAAAATATACACAATTTTTGAAAAATTGTATCTCGAGAACCGGAAGTCGTAAAGACTTGGGACCTACACCAATAATCTTAAATTCATGTGACCTTTAATTTGCACCCAAGGTCAAAGGTCACCGAGTGCAAAAAAAAATTACGCTGCAATTTCAAGCTTTCATATTAAGAAAACGATAAGAGTTTGCTGCATACTTACAGCGTATAAAATGTTCCTCTCGACGAGCTCTACATTTTATACTCTGAGCTCAAAAGAGTCCGACTGTCTGTTCAAAAGTTACGACGGGATGATTCTTAAAAGTATAGTATTGTGTGTATATCTTTTTAAAGGTAACATATATCAACCTACTATAAACTGCAAAGATGATCAGTAGTTCAAGACCTTCAATTTGAGGTCAATGTCAGGTCATGATGAAATTTCACCTTGACCTTCACATTATACTATGACTTTGACCTTGTGATATTTGAAAGGTCAAGTGGTCCTGAGTTGAATGGTGATAGTCCCATGTCTCTACGACTTCCGGTTCTCAAGTTTTGTATTGCATCATATATTTGATGATTAATTGTGACCTTGGTGAACTTTGAAATTGTCCAAATTCTTTTTCTATAATGTTGTCCTTTAACTGTAGATCATTTATCATTTAACAGATTTGAGATAACTATTGTCGTTTTAGAGATAATGCAGTTTGAAGTTTTGCGAGCGGAGGCATGTATTTCTGAATCATCAAGAGCTTACCACTTAAAATGTTTTAGAAATTGAAGAGGTTAACATAGTTATATGTTTGACTAAATACCAAAAACATTCCATTGAAAAAAACACCAAAAAAAATCAATTTGAAATTTTCAAGTTTTGCATTGACTTTGTAAGTTTCATAACTTCTATTTATATAGTTGATATTGCATCATTATTTGCACTTTGTCAAATGGGGTCATCTGATATATCAAATTGAAGGTCTTAACAAACTCTACTTAAAAATGAAAATTTTAAACCCCCTTTTCATCCCAGGGGGACGGGTGGGGTCATTTAGTGCAAACATTCAAATTTCTCAGATGGTAAGGTTGTCGCATATCAAATGAAAGAACATAAAGCGTACATTTCAAATTTCAAATTGACGTCTCCCAAAACTAGGTTGGATGGGGTCGTTGAGTGCAAAAAATAAATGTTCTTTTAAGGTAGGGTTGTTGTATATCAAATGAAAGGTCATGATGTGTACATTTGAAATATCAAATTCCCGACCTCCAAAAATTACTTGGATAGGGTTATTAAGTGCAAAAATCAAACTTTCTAGAACATGGTGTTGTCGCATATCAAATGAAAGCTCATCTACTCTGTTCCATATATCATAATTCCGATCTCAAAAATGTAGGCGGATGAGGTCATTAAGTGTAAAAAGCGAAAAGTTTCAGAAGGTATGCTTGTCGTATATCAAACGAAAGGTCGTACAAAGTACAATACAAAAACATCACTTTTACAGGAAAGACCTTTCAATTGTTTTACAAACAATTGAGATACTAGTTTTTCTTTTTTTCTTCCAACATTTTTTTGACATTCCCGCCCCTTCTTTTTGTTAAAGTTACCAAGACCAAATATGGACCATTGATAGACCTCATCATGCAGTTTTACCAAATGACCCTGTTAAGGATTTCATCATCCTCTTTAGAAGTTATCTCCCTTTTATTGATTTTTTTTAACACGGCACCCCCTCGTTGTTTTTAAAGATATCATGACTTCATTTGGACAATAGGTAGATCTCATCATGATTTATTACCATATGAGGTTGAATAGGATTTCTTTGTCTCCTATGAGAGTTATATCCCCTTCAAACAATTTCTTTCCTGTGCATTTTTCTCAAAAAGTATAAGAGATAAAATTGATTTGAAAACGGCAACATGTACAGGAACAGATGGCAATGTTAATGAACATATACAATCATTTTGTTATTAACCCTTATAAGGAGTTATTCCCCTTGAAAAATTGTGTACAATTTTAGAAAAATTGTATTTCCAGAACTGGAAGTCATAGAGACTTGGGACCTTCACCAATAATATTTAATTCATGTGACCTTTAATATGCATCCAAGGTCAAAGGTCACAGAGTGCAAAATAAAATTACGCTGCAATTTCAAGATTACATATTAGAAAAACGATAAGAGTTTGCTGCATACATACAGCGTATAAAATGTTCCTCTCGACGAACTCTACATTTTATATAAAAAGCCCAAACATGTCCGACCGTCTGTTCAAAAGTTACAACGGGATGATTCTTAAAAGTATAGTATTTTGTGTATATCTTTTTAAAGGTCACAGATATCAACCTACTATAAACTGCAAAGATGATCAGTAATTCAAGACCTTCAATTTGAGGTCAATGTCAGGTCATGATGAAATTTCACCTTGACCTTCACATTATACTATGACCTTGACCTTGTGATATTTGAAAGGTCAAGTGGTCCTGAGTTGAATGGTGATAGTCCCATGTCTCTACGACTTCCGGTTCTCAAGTTTGGTATTGCATCATATATTTGATGATTAATTGTGACCTTGGTGAACTTTGAAATTGTCCCAATTCTTTTTCTATAATGTTGTCCTTTAACTGTAGATCATTTATCATTTAACAAATTTGAGATATCTATTGTCGTTTTAGAGATAATGCAGTTTGAAGTTTTGCGAGCTGAGGCATGTATTTCTGAATCATCAAGAGCTTACCACTTAAAATGTTTTAGAAATTGAAGAGGTTGACATAGTTATATGTTTGACCAAATACCAAAAACATTCCATGGAAAAAAATACCAAAAAATCAATTTGAAATTTTCAAGTTTTGCATTGACTTTGTAAGTTTCATAACTTCTATATTTATATAGTTGATATTGCATCATTTTTTGCACTTTGTCAAATGGGGTCATCTGATATATCAAATTGAAGGTCTTATTAAACTCTACTTAAAAATGAAAATTTTAAACCACCTTTTCATCCCAGGGGGACGGGTGGGGTCATTTAGTGCAAACAATCAAATTTCTCAGATGGTAAGGTTGTCGCATATCAAATGAAAGAACATAAAGTGTACATTTCAAATTTCAAATTGACGTCTCCCAAAAATGGGTTGGATGGGGTCATTGAGTGCAAAACATAAATTTTCTTTTAAGATAGGGTTGTTGTATATCAAATGAAAGGTCATGACGTGTATATTTGAAATATCAAATTCCCCACCTCCAAAAATTACTTGGATTGGGTTATTAAGTGCAAAAATCAAACTTTCTAGAACATGGCGTTGTCGCATATCAAATGAAATCTCATCTACTCAGTGTTATATATATCATAATTCCGATCTCAAAAATGTAGGCGGATGAGGTCATTAAGTGTTAAAAGTGGAAAATTTCAAAAGGTATGCTTGTCGTATATCAAACGAAAGGTCGTACAAGCTAGATTACGAAAACATCACTTTTACAGGAAAGACCTTTCAATTGTTTAACAAACAATTGAGATACTAGTTTTTAAGGTCTTTCCCCTACGTGAGGAAAGACCTTATTGTTTTTCTAATGTTTTTAAGGTCTTTCCCCTACATGGGAAAGACCTTATTGTTTTTCTAATGTTTTTTTAAGGTCTTTCCCCTACGTGAGGAAAGACCTTATTGTTTTTCTAATGTTTTTTTTTCTTTTTCTTTTTCTTTTTTTTGTTTTTTTTCTTCCAACATTTTTTTGACATGCCCGCCTCTTGTTTCTGTTGAAGTTATTACGACCAAATATGGACCATCGCTAGACCTCACCAAGATGTATTACCAAATGACCCTGTTAAGGATTTCATCATTCCCGTTAGGAGTTATCTCCCTTTTATTGATTTTTTTCAACATGGCCCCCCCTCGTTGGTTTTAAAGATATCATGACCTTAATTGGACAAAATGTAGAACTCATCATGATGTATTACCATGTGAGTCTGAATAGGATTCCATCGTCCCCTGTGAGATTTATATCCCCTTCAAACAATTTCTTTCCTTTGCATTTTTCTCAAAAAGTATAAGAGATAGAATCGATTTGAAAACGGCAACATGTACAAGAACAGATGGCAATGTTAATAAACATATACAGTCATTTTGTTATTAACCCTTATAAGGAGTTATTCCCCTTAAAAAATTGTGAACAATTTTAGAAAAATTGTATTTCCAGAACCGGAAGTCGTAGAGACTTTAGACCTTCACCAATAATCTGTAATTCATGTGACCTTTAATATGCACCCAAGGTCAAAGGTCACCGAGTGCAAAACAAAATTAAGCTGAAATTTCAAGCTTACATATTAGGAAAACGATAAGACTTTGCTGCATACATACAGCGTATAAAATGGTCCTCTGGACGAGTTCTACATTTTATATGATAAGTCCAAAAATGTCCGACTGTCTGTTCAAAAGTTACAACGGGATGATTCTTAAAAGCATAGTATTTTGTGTATATCTTTTTAAAGGCAACAGATATCAACCTACTATAAACTGCAAAGATGATCAGTAATTCAAGACCTTCCATTTGAGGTCAATGTCAGATCATGATGAAATTTCACCTTGACCTTCACAGTATACTATGACCTTGACCTTGTGATATTTGTAATATCAAGTGGTCCTGAGTTGAATGCTGCTAGTCCCATGTCTCTACGACTTCCGGTTCTTAAGTTTGATATTGCATCATATATTTGATGATTAATTGTGACCTTGGTGAACTTTGAAATTGTCCCAATTCTTTTTCTATAATGTTGTCCTTCAACTGTAGATCATTTATCATTTAACAGATTTGAGATATCTATTGTCGTTTTAGAGATAATGCAGTTTGAAATTTTGCGAGCGGCGGCATGTATTTCTGAATCAACAACAGCTTACCGCTTAAAATGTTTAAGGAATTGAAGAAGTTAACATAGTTATATGTTTGACCAAATACCAAAAACATTCCATGGAAAAAAACACCAAAAAATCATTTTGAAATTTTCATGTTTTGCATTGACTTTGTAAATTTCATAACTTCTATTTATATCGTTGATATTGCATCATTTTTGGCACTTTGTCAAATGGGGTCATCTGATATATCAAATTGAAGGTCTCAATAAACTCTACTTAAAAATGAAAATTTAAAACCTCTTTTTCATCCCAGGCGGAAGGGTGGGTCATTTAGTGCAAAAATTCAAATTTCTCAGATGGTAAGGTTGTCGCATATCAAATGAAAGAACATAAAGCGTACATTTCAAATTTCAAATTGACGTCCCCCAAAAATGGGTTGGATGGGGTCTTTGAGTGCAAAAAATAAATTTTCTTTTACTATAGGGTTGTTGTATATCAAATGAAAGGTCACAATGTGTACATTTGAAATATCAAATTCCCAACCTCCAAAAATTGGTTGGATGGGGTTATTAAGTGCAAAAATCAAACTTTGTAGAACATGGCGTTGTCGCATATCAAATGAAAGTTCATCTACCCTGTGTTACATATATCATACTTCCGATCTCAAAAATGTAGGCGGATGAGGTCATTAAGTGTAAAAAGCGAAAAGTTTCAGAAGGTATGCTTGTCGTATATCAAACGAAAGGTCGTACAAAGAACATTACGAAACATCACTTTTACAGGAAAGACCTTTCAATTGTTTTACAAACAATTGAGATACTAGTTTTTTCTTTTTCTTTTTTTTTTTCTTTTTTTTCTTCCAACATTTTTTTGACATGCCTCCCTCTCGTTTCTGTTGAAGTTATTAAGACCAAATATTGACCATCGCTAGACCTCACCAAGATGTATTACCAAATGACCCTGTTAAGGACTTCATCATCCCCTTTAAGAGTTATCTCCCTTTTATTGATTTTTTTCAACATGCCCCTCCCTCGTTGGTTTTAAAGATATCATGACCATAATTGGACATAATGTAGATCTCATCATGATGTATTACCATGTGAGGCTGAATAGGATTGCATTGTCCCCTATGAGAGTTACATCCCCTTGAAACAATTTCTTTCCTTTGCATTTTTCTCAAAAAGTATAAGAGATAGAATCGATTTGAAAACGGCAACATGTACAGGAACTAATGGCAATGTTAATGAACATGTACAATCATTGTGTTATTAACCCTTATAAGGAGTTATTCCCCTTGAAAAATTGTACATAATTTTAGAAAAATTGTATTTCGAGAACCAGAAGTCGTAGAGACTTGGGACCTTCACCAATAATCTTTAATTCATGTGACCTTCAATATGCACCCAAGGTCAAAGGTCACGGAGTGCAAACAAAATTTACGCTGCAAATTCAACCTATACATATTAGAAAAACGATAAGACTTTGCTGCATACATACAGCGTGTAAATTGTTCCTCTCGACGAGCTCTACATTTTATACAATAAGCCCAAAAATGTCCAACCGTCTGTTTAAAAGTTACAACGGGATGATTCTTAAAAGTATAGTATTTTGTGTATATCTTTTTAAAGGTAACAGATATCAACCTGCTATAAACTGCAAAGATGATCAGTAATTCAAGACCTTCAATTTGAGGTCAATGTCAGGTCATGATGAAATTTCACCTTGACCTTCAAAGTATACTATGACCTTGACCTTGTTATATTTGAAAGGTCAAGTGGTCCTGAGTTGAATGGTGGTAGTCCCATGTCTCCACGACTTCCGGTTCTCAAGTTTTGTATTGCATCATATACTTGATGATTAATTGTGACCTTGGTGAACTTTGAAATCCTCCCAATTCTTCTTCTATAATGTTGTGCTTTAATTGTAGATCATTTACCATTTAACAGATTTGAGATATCTATTGTCGTTTTAGAGATAATTCAGTTTGAAATTTTGCGAACAGCGGCAAATATTTCTGAATCAACAACAGTTTACCACTTAAAATGTTTAAGAAAGTGAAGAGGTTAACATAGTTACATGTTTAACCAAATACCAAAAACATTCCATTGAAAAAAACACCCAAAAAATCAAATTAAAATTTTCAAGTTTTGCATTGACTTTGTGAGTTTCATAAGTTCTATTTATATAGTTGATATTGCATCATTTTTGGCTCTTTGTCAAATGGGGTCATCTAATATATCAAATTGAAGGTCTTACTAAACTCTGCTTAAAAATGAAAATTGTAAACCCCTTTTTCATCCAAGGGGGAAGGGTTGGGTCATTTAGTGCAAAAATTCAAATTTATCAGATGGTAAGGTTGTCGCATATCAAATGAAAGAACATAAAGAGTACATTTCAAATTTCAAATTGACGTCCCGAAAAAAATGGTTGGTAGGGGTCATTGAGTGCAAAACATAAATTTTCTTTTACGATAGGGTTGTTGTATATCAAATGAAAGGTCATGATGTGAACATTTGATATATCAAATTCCCGACTTCCAAAAATTAGTTGGATAGGGTTATTAAGTGCAAAAATCAAACTTTCTAGAACATGGCGTTGTCGCATATCAAATGAAAGCTCATGTACTCAATATTACATATATCATACTTCCAATCTCAAAAATGTAGGCGGATGAGGTCATTAAGTGTAAAAAGTGAAAAGTTTGAGAAGGTATGCTTGTCGTATAACAAACGAAAGTTCGTACAAAGAACATAACGAAAACATCACTTTTACAGGAAAGACCTTTCAATTGTTTTACAAACAATTGAGATACTAGTTTTTTTTTTTTTTTTTTTTTTCATCCAGCATTTCTTTGACATGGCCTCCCCTCGTTTCTATTGGAGTTATCAAGACCAAATATGGACCATCGGTAGAACTCATCATGAAGTATTACTAGATGAGGCTGTGTAGGATTTCATCATCCCCTTTAGAAGTTATCTCCCTTTTATTGGTTTTTTTCGACATGGCCCCCCCTCGTTGTTTTTGAAGATATCATGACCTTATTTGGACAACAGTTAGATCTCATCATGATGTGTTACCATATGAGGCTGCTAAGGATTTCATCATTCCCTATGAGAGTTACGTCCCCTTGAAGCAATTTCTTTCTTTTACATTTTTCTCAAAAAGTAATCAAGATCGAATTGATTTGAAAACAGAAACATGTACAAGACCAGATGGCAATGATAATGAACATATACAATCATTTTGTTGTTAACCCTTATAAGGAGTTATTTCCCTTGAACAAATATACCCAATTTTTGAAAAATTGTATCTCGAGAACCGGAAGTCGTAAAGACTTGGGACCTACACCAATAATCTCATGTTCATGTGACCTTTAATTTGCACCCAAGGTCAAAGGTCACCAAGTGCAAAAAAAAATTACGCTGCAATTTCAAGCTTGCATATTAAGAAAACGATAAGAGTTTGCTGCATACTTACAGCGTATAAAATGTTCCTCTCTATGAGCTCTACATTTTATACACTGAGCTCAAAAGTGTCCGACTGTCTGTTCAAAAGTTACGACGGGATGATTATTAAAAGTATAGTATTGTGTGTATATCTTTTTAAAGGTAACAGATATCAACCTACTATAAACTGCAAAGATGATCAGTAATTCAAGACCTTCAATTTGAGGTCAATGTCAGGTCATGATGAAATTTCACCTTGACCTTCACATTATACTATGACCTTGACCTTGTGATATTTGAAAGGTCAAGTGGTCCTGAGTTGAATGGTGATAGTCCCATATCTCTACGACTTACGGTTCTCAAGTTTTGTATTGCATCATATATTTGATGATTAATTGTGACCTTCGTGAACTTTGAAATTGTCCCAATTTTTTTTCTATAATGTTGTCCTTCAACCGTAGATCATTTATCATTTAACAGATTTGAGATACCTATTGTCGTTTTAGAGATAATACAGTTTGAAGTTTTTCGAGCGGAGGCATGTATTTCTGAATCATCAAGAGCTTACCACTTAAAATGTTTTAGAAATTGAAGAGGTTGACATAGTTATATGTTTGACCAAATACCAAAATCATTCCATGGAAAAAAACACCAAAAAATCAATTTGAAATTTTCAAGTTTTGCATTGACTTTGTAAGTTTCATAACTTCTATTTATATAGTTGATATTGCATCATTATTTGCACTTTGTCAAATGGGGTCATCTGATATATCAAATTGAAGGTCTTAATAAACTCTACTTAAAAATGAAAATTTTAAATCCCCTTTTCATCCCAGGGGGACGGGTGGGGTCATTTAGTGCAAACATTCAAATTTCTCAGATGGTAAGGTTGTCGCATATCAAATGAAAGAACATAAAGCGTACATTTCAAATTTCAAATTGACGTCTCCCACAAATGGGTTGGATGGGGTCATTGAGTGCAAAACATAAATGTTCTTTTAAGGTAGGGTTGTTGTATATCAAATGAAAGGTCATGATGTGTACATTTGAAATATCAAATTCCCGACCTCCAAAAATTAGTTGGATGGGGTTATTAAGTGCAAAAATCAGACTACCTAGAACATGGCGTTGTCGCATATCAAATGAAAGCTCATCTACCCTGTGTTACATATATCATACTTCCGATCTCAAAAATGTAGGCGGATGAGTTCATTAAGTGTAAAAAGCGAAAAGTTTCAGAAGGTATTGCTTGTCGTATATCAAACGAAAGGTCATACAAAGTACATTACGAAAACATCACTTTTACAGGAGAGACCTTTCAATTGTTTTACAAACAATTGAGATACTAGTTTTTTTTTTTTTTTAAGGTCTTTCCCCTACATGGGAAAGACCTTATTGTTTTTCTAATTTTTTTTTAAGGTCTTTCCTCTCCGCGAGGAAAGACCTTATTGTTTTTCGCATGTTTTTTTTTTTTTTTCATCCAGCATTTGTTTGACATGGCCTCCCCTCGTTTCTATTGGAGTTATCAAGACCAAATATGGACCATCGGTAGACCTCATCATGAAGTATTACCAGATGAGGCTGTGTAGGATTTCATCATCCCCTTTAGAAGTTATCTCCCTTTTATTGGGTTTTTTCCACATGGCCCCCCCTCGATGTTTTTGAAGATATCATGACCTTATTTGGACAATAGTTAGATCTCATCATGATGTGTTACCACATGAGGCTGCTAAGGATTATATCATTCCCTATGAGAGTTATGTCCCCTTGAAGCAATTTCTTTCTTTTACATTTTTCTCAAAAAGTGTTCAAGATATAATCCATTTGAAAACGGCAACATGTACAAGACCAGATGGCAATGTTAATTATCATATACAATCATTTTGTTGTTAACCCTTATAAGGAGTTATTTCCCTTGAAAAAATATACACAATTTTTGAAAAATTGTATCTCGAGAACCGGAAGTCGTAAAGACTTGGGACCTACACCAATAATCTTAAGTTCATGTGACCTTTAATTTGCACCCAAGTTCAAAGGTCACCGAGTGCAAAAAAAAATTACGCTGCAAATTCAAGCTTTTATATTAAGAAAACCATAAGAGTTTGCTGCATATTTACAGCGTATAAAATGTTCTTCTCGATGAGCTCTACATTTTTTAGACTGAGCTCAAAAGAGTCCGACTGTCTGTTCAAAAGTTACGACGGGATGATTCTTAAAAGTATAGTATTGTGTGTATATCTTTTTAAAGGTAACAGATATTAACCTACTATAAACTGCAAAGATGATCAGTAGTTCAAGACCTTTAATTTGAGGTCAATGTCAGGTCATGATGAAATTTCACCTTGACCTTCACATTATACTATGACCTTGACCTTGTGATATTTGAAAGGTCAAGTGGTCCTGAGTTGAATGGTGGTAGTCCCATGTCTCTACGATTTCCGGTTCTCAAGTTTTGTATTGCATCATATATTTGATGATTAATTGTGACCTTGGTGAACTTTAAAATTGTCCCAATTCTTTTTCTATAATGTTGTCCTTCAACTGTAGATCATTTATCATTTAACAGATTTGAGATATCTATTGTCGTTTTAGAGATAATGCAGTTTGAAGTTTTGCGAGCGGAGGCATGTATTTCTGAATCATCAACAGCTTACCACTTAAAATGTGTTAGAAATTGAAGAGGTTGACATAGTTATATGCTTGACCAAATAACAAAAACATTCCATGGAAAAAAAACACCAAAAAATCAATTTGAAATTTTCAAGTTTTGCATTGACTTTGTAAGTTTCATAACTTCTATTTATATAGTTGATATTGCATCATTATTTGCACTTTGTCAAATGGGGTCATCTGATATATCAAATTAAAGGTCTCTATAAACTCTACTTAAAAATGAAAATTGTAAACCCTATTTTCATCCCAGGGGGACGGGTGGGGTCATTTAGTGCAAACATTCAAACTTCTCAGATGGTAAGGTTGTCGCATATCAAATGAAAGAACATAAAGCGTACATTTCAAATTTCAAATTGACGTCTCCCAAAAATGGGTTGGATGGGGTTATTGAGTGCAAAAAACAGATTTTCTTTTAAGATAGGGTTGTTGTATATCAAATGAAAGGTCATGATGTGTACATTTGAAATATCAAATTCCCAACCTCCAAAAATTAGTTGGATAGGGTTTTTAAGTGCAAAAATCAAACTTTCTAGAACATGGCGTTGTCGCATATCAAATGAAAGCTCATCTACTCTATGTTACATATATCATACTTCCGATCTCAAAAATGTAGCCGGATGAGGTCATTAAGTGTTAAAAGCGAAAAGTTTGAGAAGGTATGCTTGTCGTATATAAAACGAAAGGTCGTACAAAGTACATTACGAAAACATCACTTTTACAGGAAAGACCTTTCAATTGTTTTACAAACAATTGAGATACTAGTTTTTCTAATTAAGGTCTTTCCTCTCCGCGAGGAAAGACCTTATTGTTTTTCTAATGTTTTTTTTTCTTTTTTTTCTTCCAGCATTTTTTTGGCACGCCCTCCTACCGCTTCTATTGGACTTATCAATACCAAAATTGGACCATAGATAGACCTCAACATGAACTTTTACCAGATGAACTTTTGTAGGATTTCATCATCCCCTTTAGAAGTTATCTCCCTTTTATTGATTTTTTTCAACATGGTCCCCCCAAAATGTGTTAAAAGACATCATGACTTCATTTGGACAATAGGTAGATCTCATCATGATGTATTACCATATGAGGCTGCATAGGATTTCATCATCTCCTTTGAGAGTTATGTCCCCTAGAAGCAATTTCTTTTATTTGCATTTTTCTCAAAAAGTATTAGAGATAGAATTTAATTGAAAATGACAGCATGTATAAGAACAGATGGCAATGTTTATAAACATAAACAATGAATTTGTTACTAACCATTATAAGGAGTTATTTCGCTTTAAAAATTAAAAATAATTTTTCAAAAATTCTATTTCGAGAACTGGATGTCATAGAGACTTGAAACCTTCACCAATAATCTTTAATTCATGTGACCTTTATTATGCACCCAAGGTCAAACGTCACCGAATTCAAAAAAAAATTACGCTGCAATTTCAAGCTTACATATTAGGAAAACGATAAGACTTTGTTGCATACATACTGCTTATAAATTGTTCCTCTCGACGAGCTCTACATTTTATACAATAAGCCCAAAAATGTCCAACCGTCTGTTTAAAAGTTACAACGGGATTATTCTTAAAAGTATAATATTGTGTGTATATCTCTTTAAAGGTAACAGATATCAACCTACTATAAACTGCAAATATGATCAGTAATTCAAGACCTTCAATTTGAGGTCAATGTCAGGGCATGATGAAATTTCACCTTGACCTTCACAGTATACAATGACCTTGACCTTGTGATATTTGAAAGGTCAAGTGGTCCTGAGTTGAATGGTGATAGTCCCATATCTCTACGACTTCCGGTTCGTAAGTTTGGTATTGCATCATATATTTGATGATTAATTGTGACCTTGGTGAACTTTGAAATTGTCCCAATTCTTTTCTATAATGTTGTCCTTCAACTGTAAATCATTAATCATTAACAGATTTGAGATATCTATTGTCGTTTTAGAGATAATGCAGTTTGAAATTTTGATGGCGGAGGCATGTATTTCTTAATCAACAAGAGCTTACCACTTAAAATGTTTTAGAAATTGAAGAGGTTAACATAGTTATATGTTTGACCAAATACCAAAAACATTCCATGGAAAAAACACCAAAAAATCAATTTGAAATTTTCAAGTTTTGCATTGACTTTGTAAGTTTCATAACTTCTATTTATATAGTTGATATTGCATCATTATTTGCACTTTGTCAAATAGGGTCATCTGATATATCAAATTGAAGGTCTTAATAAACTCTACTTAAAAATGAAAATTTTAAACCCCCTTTTCATCCCAGGGGGACGGGTGGGGTCATTTAGTGCAAAAATTCAAATTTCTCAGATGGTAAGGTTGTCGCATATCAAATGAAAGAACATAAAGCGTACATTTCAAATTTCAAATTGACGTCCCCAAAAAATTGGTTGAATGGGGTCACTGAGTGCAAAAAATAAATTTCCTTTTACGATAGGGTTGTTAAGGTCTTTCCTCTCCGCGAGGAAAGACCTTATTGTTTTTCTAATGTTTTTTTTCTTTTTTTTCTTCCAGCATTTTTTTGGCACGCCCTCCTACCGCTTCTATTGGAGTTATCAATACCAAAATTGAATCATCGATAGACCTAAACATGAACTTTTACCAGATGAACTTTTGTAGGATTTCACCATCCCCTTTAGAAGTAATCTCCCTTTTATTGATTTTTTTCAACATGGTCCCCCACAAATGTGTTAAAAGATATCATGACTTTATTTGGACAATATGTAGATCTCATCATGATGTATTACCATATGAGGCTGCATAAGATTTCATCATCCCTTTTGAGAGTTGTATCCCCTTGAAGCAATTTCTTTTATTTGCATTTTTCTCAAAAAGTATTACAGATAGAATTGAATTGAAAATGACAGCATGTATTAGAACAGATGGCAATGTTTATAAACATAAACAATTAATTTGTTACTAACCCTTATATGGAGTTATTTCCCTTTAAAAATTTAAAATAATTTTTCAAAAATTCTATTTCGAGAACCGGAAGTCATAGAGACTTGGAACCTGCACCAATAATCTTAAATTCATATGACCTTTAATATGCACCTAAGGTCAAAGGTCATCGAGTGAAAAAAAAAAATTAAGCTGCAATTTCAAGCTTACATATTAGGAAAACGATAAGACTTTGCTGCATACATACAGCGTATAAAATGTTGTTCTCGACGAGCTCTACATTTTATACTATAAGTCCAAAAATGTCCGACCGTCTGTTCAAAAGTTGCAACGGGATAAGTCTTAAAAGTATAGTATTGTGTGTATATCTTTTTAAAGGTAACAGATATCAACCTACTATAAACTGCAAAGATGATCAGTAATTCAAGACCTTCAATTTGAGGTCAATGTCAGGTTATGACGAAATTTCATCTTGACCTTCACAGTATACAATGACCTTGACCTTGTGATATTTGAAAGGTTAAGTGGTCCTGAGTTGAATGGTGCTAGTCCCATGTCTCTACGACTTCCGGTTCTTAAGTTTGGTATTGCATCATATATTTGATGATTAATTGTGACCTTGGTGAACTTTGAAATTGTCCCAATTCTTTTTCTATAATGTTGTCCTTCAACTGTAGATCATTTATAATTTAACAGATTTGAGATATCTAGTGTCATTTTAGAGATAATGCAGTTTGAAGTTTTGCGAGCGGAGGCATGTATTTCTGAATCAACAAGAGCTTACTACTTAAAATGTTTTAGAAATTGAAGAGGTTAACATAGTTATATGTTTGACAAAATACCAAAAACATTTCATGGAAAAACAACACCAAAAAATCAATTTGAAATTTTCAAGTTTTGCATTGACTTTGTAAGTTTCATAACTTCTATTTATATAGTTGATATTGCATCATTATTTAGACTTTGTCAAATGGGGTCATCTGATATATCAAATTGAAGGTCTTAATAAACTCTACTTAAAAATGAAAATTTTAAACCCCTTTTTTATCCCAGGGGGACTGATGGGGTCATTAAGTGCAAACATTCAAATTTCTCAGATGGTAAGGTTGTCGCATATCAAATGAAAGAACATAAAGCGTACATTTTAAATTTTAAATTGACGTTTTCCAAAAATGGGTTGGATGGGGTTATTGAGTGCAAAAATAAATTTTCTTTTAAGATAGGGTTGTTGTATATCAAATGAAAGGTCATGATGTGTACATTTGAAATATCAAATTCCCAACCTCCAAAAATTAGTTGGATAGGGTTATTAAATGCAAAAATCAAACTTTCTAGAACATGGCGTTGTCGCATATGAAATGAAAGCTCAACTACTCTATGTTACATATATCATACTTCCAATCTCAAAAATGTAGGCGGATGAGGTCATTAAGTGTTAAAAGCGAAAAGTTTCAGAGGGTATGCTTGTCGTATATCAAACGAAAGGTCGTACAAAGTACATTACGAAAACATCACTTTTACAGGAAAGACCTTTCAATTGTTTTACAAACAATTGAGATACTAGTTCTAATGTTTTTTTTCTTCCAACATTTTTTTGACATGCCCTCCCCCGTTTCTATTGAAGTCATCAAGACCAAATATTGACCATCGATAGATCTCATTATGACGTATTACCAGATGAGGCTGTGTAGGATTTCATCATCCCCTTTGAGAGTTATATCCCCTTGAAGCACTTTTTTTATTTGCATTTTTTTTTAAAGTATTAGAGATAGAATAGAATTGAAAATGGCAGCATGTACAGGAACAGATGGCAATGTTAATAAACATAAAAAAAATGTAGGTTATTTACCCTGATAAGAAGTTATTTCCCTTGAAAAATTATACATTTTTGGAAAAATTATATTTCGAGAACCGGAAGTCGTAGAGACTTGGGACCTTCACCAATATTCTTTAATTCATGTGACCTTTAATTTGCACCAAGGTCAAAGGTCACCGAGTGCAAAAAGAAATTACGCTGCAATTTCAAGCTTGCATATTAAGAAAACTATAAGAGTTTGCTGCACTCATAGTGTGTATAAAAATGTTCCTATCGACGAGCTCTACATTTTATATATTAAGCTAAAAAATGTCCGACTGTCTGTTCAAAAGTTACAACAACATAATTCTTAAAACTATAGTAACAAGTGTATATCTTTACAAAGGTAACAGATATCAACCTACTATAAACTGCAAAGGTGATCAGTAATTCAAGACCTTTAATTTGAGGTCAATGTCAGGTCATGATGAAATTTCACCTTGACCTTCACAGTATACTATGACCTTGACCTGGTGATATTTGAATGGTCAAGTGATCCTCAGTTGAATGGTGCTAGTCCCGTGTCTCTACGACTTCCGGTTCTTAAGTTTGGTATTGCATCATATATTTGATGATTAATTGTGACCTTGGTGAACTTTGAAATTGTCCCAATTCTTTTTTTTTAATTTTGTCCTTCAACTGTAGATCATTTATCATTTAACAGATTTGAGATATCTATTGTCGTTTTAGAGATAATGCAGTATGAAGTTTTGCGAGCGGAGGCATGTATTTCTGAATCAACAACAGCTTACCACTTAAAATGTTTAAGAAATTGAAGAGATTAACAAAGTTATATGTTTGACCAAATACCAAAAACGTTCCATTAAAAAAAACACCAAAAAATCATTTTGAAATTTTCATGTTTTGCATTGACTTTGTAAATTTCATAACTTCTATTTATGTAGTTGATATTGCATCATTTTTGGCACTTTGTCAAATGGGGTCATCTGATATATCAAATTGAAGGCCTCAATAAACTCTACTTAAAAAGGAAAATTTTAAACCCCCTTTTCATCCCAGGGGGACGAATGGGGTCATTTAGTGCAAACATTCAAATTTCTCAGATGGTAAGGTTGTCGCATATCAAATGAAAGAACATAAAGCGTACATTTCAAATTTCAAATTGACGTCTCCCAAAAATGGGTTGGATGGGGTCATTGAGCGCAAAAAATAAATGTTCTTTTAAGGTAGGGTTGTTGTATATCAAATGAAAGGTCATGATGTGTACATTTGAAATATCAAATTCCCGACCTCCAAAAATTTGTTGGATAGGGTTATTAAGTGCAAAAATCAAACTTTCAAGAACATGGTGTTGTCGCATATCAAACGAAAGCTCATCTACTCTGTTCCATATATCATAATTCCGATCTCAAAAATGTAGACGGATGAGGTCATTAAGTGTAAAAAGCGAAAAGTTTCAGAAGGTGTGCTTGTCGTATATCAAACGAAAGGTCGTACAAAGTACAATACGAAAACATCACTTTTACAGGAAAGACCTTTCAATTGTTTTACAAACAATTGAGATACTAGTTAAGGTCTTTCCCCTACGTGAGGAAAGACCTTATTGTTTTTCTAATTAAGGTCTTTCCCCTACGTGAGGAAAGACCTTATTGTTTTTCTAATGTTTTTTTTTCTTTTTAAGGTCTTTCCTCTCCGCGAGGAAAGACCTTATTGTTTTCTCCTGTTTTTTTTTTTTTTTTCATCCAGCATTTGTTTAACATGGCCTCCCCTTGTTTCTATTGGAGTTATTAAGACCAAATATGGACTATCGGTAGACCTCATCATGAAGTATTACCAGATGAGGCTGTGTAGGATTTCATCATCCCCTTTAGAAGTTATCTCCCTTTTATTGTTTTTTTTCGACATGGCCCCCCCTCGTTGTTTTTGAAGATATCATGACCTTATTTGGACAAAAGTTAGATCTCATCATGATGTGTTACCATATGAGGCTGCTAAGGATTTCATCATTCCCTATGAGAGTTATGTCCCCTTGAAGCAATTTCTTTCTTTTACATTTTTCTCAAAAAGTATTCAAGATAGAATCGATTTTGAAAACGGCAACATGTACAAGACCAGATGGCAATGTTAATTAACATATACAATCATTTTGTTGTTAACCCTTATAAGGAGTTATTTCCCTTGAAAAAATATAAACAATTTTTGAAAAATTGTATCTCAAGAACAGGAAGTCGTAAAGACTTGGGACCTACACCAATAATCTTAAGTTCATGTGACCTTTAATTTGCACACAAGGTCAAAGGTCACCGAGTGCAAAAAAAAATTACGCTGCAATTTCAAGCTTTCATATTAAGAAAACGATAAGAGTTTGCTGCATACTTACAGCGTATAAAATGTTCCTCTCGACGAGCTCTACATTTTATACACTGACCTCAAAAGAGTCCGACTGTCTGTTCAAAAGTTACGACGGGATGATTCTTAAAAGTATAGTATTGTGTGTATATCTTTTTAAAGGTAACAGATATCAACCTACTATAAACTGCAAAGATGATCAGTAGTTCAAGACCTTCAATTTGAGGTCAATGTCAGGTCATGATGAAATTTCACCTTGACCTTCACATTTTACTATGACCTTGACCTTGCAATATTTGAAAAGTCAAGTGGTCCTGAGTTGAATGGTGATAGTCCCATGTCTCTACGACTTCCGGTTCTCAAGTTTTGTATTGCATCATATATTTGATGATTAATTGTGACCTTGGTGAACTTTGAAATTGTCCCAATTCTTTTTCTATAATGTTGTCCTTCAACTGTAGATCATTTATCATTTAACAGATTTGAGATATCTATTGTCGTTTTAGAGATAATGCAGTTTGAAGTTTTTCGAGCGGAGGCATGTATTTCTGAATTATCAAGAGCTTACCACTTAAAATGTTTTAGAAATTGAAGAGGTTGACATAGTTATATGTTTGACCAAATACTAAAAACATTCCATGGAAAAAAACACCAAAAAATCAATTTGAAATTTTCAAGTTTTGCATTGACTTTGTAAGTTTCATAACTTCTATTTATATAATTGATATTGCATCATTATTTGCACTTTGTCAAATGGGGTCATCTGATATATCAAATTGAAGGTCTTAATAAACTCTACTTAAAAATGAAAATTTTAAACCCCCTTTTCATCCAAGGGGACGGGTGGGGTCATTTAGTGCAAACATTCAAATTTCTCAGATGGTAAGGTTGTCGCATATCAAATGAAAGAACATAAAGCGTACATTTCAAATTTCAAATTGACGTCTCCCAAAAATGGGTTGGATGGGGTCATTGAGTGCAAAAAATAAATGTTCTTTTAAGGTAGGGTTGTTGTATATCAAATGAAAGGTCATGATGTGTACATTTGAAATATCAAATTCCCGACCTCCAAAAATTTGTTGGATAGGGTTATTAAGTGCAAAAATCAAACTTTCAAGAACATGGTGTTGTCGCATATCAAACGAAAGCTCATCTACTCTGTTCCATATATCATAATTCCGATCTCAAACATGTAGACGGATGAGGTCATTAAGTGTAAAAAGCGAAAAGTTTCAGAAGGTGTGCTTGTCGTATATCAAACGAAAGGTCGTACAAAGTACAATACGAAAACATCACTTTTACAGGAAAGACCTTTCAATTGTTTTACAAACAATTGAGATACTAGTTCTTTTTCTTTTTTTCTTTTTTTCTTCCAACATTTTTTTGACATGCCCGCCTCTTGTTTCTGTTGAAGTTATTAAGACCAAATATGGACCATCGCTAGACCTCACCAAGATGTATTACCAAATGACCCTGTTAAGGATTTCATCATTCCCTTTAGGAGTTATCTCCCTTTTATTGATTTTTTTCAACATGGCCCCCCCTCGTTGGTTTTAAAGATATCATGACCTTAATTGGACAAAATGTAGAACTCATCATGATGTATTACCATGTGAGTCTGAATAGGATTCCATCGTCCCCTGTGAGAGTTATATCCCCTTCAAACAATTTCTTTCCTTTGCATTTTTCTCAAAAAGTATAAGAGATAGAATCGATTTGAAAACGGCAACATGTACAAGAACAGATGGCAATGTTAATAAACATATACAGTCATTTTGTTATTAACCCTTATAAGGAGTTATTCCCCTTAAAAAATTGTGAACAATTTTAGAAAAATTGTATTTCCAGAACCGGAAGTCGTAGAGACTTTAGACCTTCACCAATAATCTGTAATTCATGTGACCTTTAATATGCACCCAAGTCAAAGGTCACAGAGTGCAAAAAAAAATTAAGCTGAAATTTCAAGCTTACATATTAGGAAAACGATAAGACTTTGCTGCATACATACAGCGTATAAAATGGTCCTCTGGACGAGTTCTACATTTTATATGATAAGTCCAAAAATGTCCGACTGTCTGTTCAAAAGTTACAACGGGATGATTCTTAAAAGCATAGTATTTTGTGTATATCTTTTTAAAGGCAACAGATATCAACCTACTATAAACTGCAAAGATGATCAGTAATTCAAGACCTTCCATTTGAGGTCAATGTCAGGTCATGATGAAATTTCACCTTGACCTTCACAGTATACTATGACCTTGACCTTGTGATATTTGTAATATCAAGTGGTCCTGAGTTGAATGGTGATAGTCCCATGTCTCTACGACTTCCGGTTCTTAAGTTTGATATTGCATCATATATTTGATGATTAATTGTGACCTTGGTGAACTTTGAAATTGTCCCAATTCTTTTTCTATAATGTTGTCCTTCAACTGCAGATCATTTATCATTTAACAGATTTGAGATATCTATTGTCGTTTTAAAAGATAATGCAGTTTGAAGTTTTGCGAGCGGAGGCATGTATTTCTTAATCAACAAGAGCTTACCACTTAAAATGTTTTAGAAATTGAAGAGGTTAACATAGTTATATGTTTTGACCAAATACCATAAACATTCCATGGAAAAAAACACCAAAAATTCAATTTGAAATTTTCAAGTTTTGCATTGACTTTGTAAGTTTCATAACTTCTATTTATATAGTTGATATTGCATCATTATTTGCACTTTGTCAAATGGGGTCAACTAATAAATCAAATTGAAGGTCGTGATAAACTTTACTTAAAAATGAAAATTGTAAACCCCCTTTCCATCCCAGGGGGACGGGTGGGGTCATTTAGTGCAAACATTCAAATTTCTCAGATGGTAAAGTTGTCGCATATCAAATGAAAGATCATAAAGCGTACATTTCAAATTTCAAATTGACGTCTCCCAAAAATGTGTTGGATGGGGTTATTGAGTGCAAAAATAAATTTTCTTTTAAGATAAGGTTGATGTATATCAAATGAAAGGTCATGATGTGTACATTTGAAATATCAAATTCCCGACCTCCAAAAATTAGTTGAATAGGGTTATTAAGTGCAAAAATCAAACTTTCTAGAACATGGCGTTGTCGCATATCAAATAAAAGCTCATCTACTCTATGTTACATATATCATACTTCCGATCTCAAACATGTAGGCGGATGAGGTCATTAAGTTTTAAAAGCGAAAAGTTTGAGAAGGTATGCTTGTCGTATATCAAACGAAAGGTCGTACAAAGTACATTACGAAAACATCACTTAACAGGAAAGAACTTTCAATTGTTTGACAAACAATTGAGATACTAGTTAAGTCTTTCCCCTACATGGGAAAGACCTTATTGTTAAGGGCTTTCCTCTCCCGCGAGGAAAGACCTTATTGTTTTTCTCCTGTTTTTTTTTTTTTTTTTTTTTTTTTTTTTTTTTTTTCATCCAGCATTTGTTTAACATGGCCTACCCTTGTTTCTATTGGAGTTATCAAGACCAAATATGGACCATCGGTAGACCTTGTCATGAAGTATTACCAGATGAGGCTGTGTAGGATTTCATCATCCCCTTTAGAAGTTATCTCCCTTTTATTGGTTTTTTTCGACATGGCCCCCCCTCGTTGTTTTTAAAGATATCATGACCTTATTTGACAATAGTTAGATCTCATCATGATGTGTTACCATATGAGGCTGCTAAGAATTTCATCATTCCCTATGAGAGTTATGTCCCCTTGAAGCAATTTCTTTCTTTTACATTTTTCTCAAAAAGTATTCAAGATAGAATCGATTTGAAAACGGCAACATGTACAGGACCAGATGGCAATGCTAATTAACATATACAATCATTTTGTTGTTAACCCTTATAAGGAGTTATTTCCCTTGAAAAATATAAACAATTTTTGAAAAATTGTATCTCGAGAACCGGAAGTCGTAAAGACTTGGGACCTACACCAATAATCTTAAGTTCATGTGACCTTTAATTTGCACCCAAGGTCAAAGGTCACCGAGTGCAAAAAAAAATTAAGCTGCAATTTCAAGCTTTCATATTAAGAAAACGATAAGAGTTTGCTGCATACTTACAGCGTATAAAATGTTCCTCTCGACGAGCTCTACATTTTATACACTGACCTCAAAAGAGTCCGACTGTCTGTTCAAAAGTTACGACGGGATGATTCTTAAAAAGTATAGTATTGTGTGTATATCTTTTTAAAGGTAACAGATATCAACCTACTATAAACTTCAAAGATGATCAGTAGTTCAAGACCTTCAATTTGAGGTCAATGTCAGGTCATAATGAAATTTCACCTTGACCTTCACATTTTACTATGACCTTGACCTTGTAATATTGAAAGGTCAAGTGGTCCTGAGTTGAATGGTGATTGTCCCATGTCTATTCGACTTCCGGTTCTCAAGTTTTGTATTGCATCATATATTTGATGATTAATTGTGACCTTGGTGAACTTTGAAATTGTCCCAATTCTTTTTCTATAATGTTGTCCTTCAACTGTAGATCATTTATCATTTAACAGATTTGAGATATCTATTGTCGTTTTAGAGATAATGCAGTTTGAAGTTTTGCGAGCGGAGGCATGTATTTCTGAATCATCAAGAGCTTACCACTTAAAATGTTTTAGAAATTGAAGAGGTTGACATAGTTATATGTTTGACCAAATACCAAAAACATTCCATGGAAAAAAACACCAAAAAATCAATTTGAAATTTTCAAGTTTTGCATTGACTTTGTAAGTTTCATAACTTCTATTTATATAATTGATATTGCATCATTATTTGCACTTTGTCAAATGGGGTCATCTGATATATCAAATTGAAGGTCTTAATAAACTCTACTTAAAAATGAAAATTTTAAACCCCCTTTTCATCCCAGGGGGACGGTGGGGTCATTTAGTGCAAACATTCAAATTTCTCAGATGGTAAGGTTGCCGCATATCAAATGAAAGAACAAAAAGCGTACATTTCAAATTTCAAATTGACGTCTCCCAAAAATGGGTTGGATGGGGTCATTGAGTGCAAAAAATAAATGTTCTTTTAAGTAGGGTTGTTGTATATCAAATGAAAGGTCATGATTGTACATTTGAAATATCAAATTCCCGACCTCCAAAAATTGTTGATAGGGTTATTAAGTGCAAAATTCAAACTTTCAAGAACATGGTGTTGTCGCATATCAAACGAAAGATCATCTACTCTGTTCCATATATCATAATTCCGATCTCAAAAATGTAGACGGATGAGGTCTTCAGTGTAAAAAGCGAAAAGTTTCAGAAGGTGTGCTTGTCGTATATCAAACGAAAGGTCGTACAAAAACAATACGAAAACATCACTTTTACCGGAAAAGACCTTTCAATTGTTTTACAAACAATTGAGATACTAGTTTTTCCTCCTGTTTTTTTTTTTTTTTTTTTTTTTTTTTTTTTTTTTCATCCAGCATTTGTTTAACATGGCTCTCCCCTTGTTTCTATTGAAGTTATCAAGACCAATATGGACCATCGGTAGACCTCATCATGAAGTATTACCAGATGAGGCTGTGTAGGATTTCATCATCCCCTTTAGAAGTTATCTCCCTTTTATTGGTTTTTTCGACATGGCCCCCCCTCGTTGTTTTTGAAGATATCATGACCTTATTTGGACAAAAGTTAGATCTCATCATGATGTGTTACCATATGAGGCTGCTAAGGATTTCATCATTCCCTATGAGAGTTATGTCCCCTTGAAGCAATATCTTTCTTTTACATTTTTCTCAAAAAGTATTCAAGATAGAATCGATTTGAAAACGGCAACATGTACAGGACCAGATGGCAATGTTTAATTAACATATACAATCATTTTGTTGTTAACCCTTATAAGGAGTTATTTCCCTTGAAAAAATATAAACAATTTTTTGAAAAATTGTATCTCGAGAATCGAAAGTCGTAAAGACTTGGGACCTACACCAATAATCTTAAGTTCATGTGACCTTTATTTTGCACCCAAGGTCAAAGGTCACCGAGTGCAAAAAAAAATTACGCTGCAATTTCAAGCTTTCATATTAAGAAAACGATAAGAGTTTGCTGCATACTTACAGCGTATAAAATGTTCCTCTCGACGAGCTCTACATTTTATACTCTGACCTCAAAAGAGTCCGACTGTCTGTTCAAAAGTTACGACGGGATGATTCTTAAAAGTAATAGTATTGTGTGTATATCTTTTTAAAGGTAACAGATATCAACCTACTATAAACTGCAAAGATGATCATAGTTCAAGACCTTCAATTTGAGGTCAATGTCAGGTCATGATGAAATTTCACCTTGACCTTCATGTTTTATTATGACCTTGACCTTGTAATATTTGAAAGGTCAAGTGGTCCTGAGTTGAATGGTGATAGTCCCATGTCTGTACGACGTCTGGTTCTCAAGTTTTGTATTGCATCATATATTTGATGATTAATTGTGACCTTGGTGAACTTTGAAATTGTCCCCATTCTTTTTCTATAATGTTGTCCTTCAACTGTAGATCATTTATCATTTAACAGATTTGAGATATCTATTGTCGTTTTAGAGATAATGCAGTTTGAAGTTTTGCGAGCGGAGGCATGTATTTCTGAATCATCAAGAGCTTACCACTTAAAATGTTTAAGAAATTGAAGAGTTGACATAGTTATATGTTTGACCAAATACCAAAAACATTCCATGGAAAAAAACACCAAAAAATCAATTTGAAATTTTCAAGTTTTGCATTGACTTTGTAAGTTTCATAACTTCTATTTATATAATTGATATTGCATCATTATTTTCACTTTGTCAAATGGGGTCATCTGGTATATCAAATTGAAGGTCTTAATAAACTCTACTTAAAAATGAAAATTTTAAACACCCTTTTCATCCCAGGGGGAAGGGTGGGGTCATTTAGTGCAAAAAATTCAAATTTCTCAGATGGTAAGGTTGTCGCATATCAAATGAAAGAACATAAAGCGTACATTTCAAATTTCAAATTGACGTCCCCCAAAAATTGGTTGGATGGGGTCATTGAGTGCAAAAAATAAATTTTCTTTTTAGATAGGGTTGTTGTATATCGAAAGAAAGGCCATGATGTGTACATTTGAAATATCAAATTCCCGACCTCCAAAAAATTAGTTGGATGGGTTATTAAGTGCAAAACCAAACTTTCTAGAACATGGCGTTGTTGCATATCAAATGAAAGATCATCTTGTCTATGTTACATATATCATACTTCCGATCTCAAAAATGAAGGCGGATGAGGTCATTAAGTGTAAAAAGCGAAAAGTTTCAGAAGGTATGCTTGTCGTATAATCAAACGAAAGGTCGTACAAAGAACATTACGAAAACATCACTTTTACAGGAAAGACCTTTCAATTGTTTTACAAACAATTGAGATACTAGTTCTAATGTTTTTTAAGGTCTTCCTCTCCGCGAGGAAAGACCTTATTGTTTTCTCCTGTTTTTTTTTTTTTTTTTTTTTTTTTTTTTTTTTTTTTTTCATCCAGCATTTGTTTGACATGGGCCTCCCCTCGTTTCTATTGGAGTTATCAAACCAAATAATGGACCATCGGTAGACCTCATCATGAAGTATTACCAGATGAGGCTGTGTAGGATTTCATCATCTCCTTTAGAAGTTATCTCCCTTTTATTGGTTTTTTTCGACATGGCCCCCCCTCGTTGTTTTTGAAGATATCATGACCTTATTTGGACAAAAGTTAGATCTCATCATAATGTGTTACCATATGAGGCTGCTAAGGATTTCATCATTCCCTATGAGATTTACGTCCCCTTAAAGCAATTTCTTTCTTTTACATTTTTCTCAAAAAGTATTCAAGATAGAATCGATTTGAAAACGGCAACATGTACAAGACAAGATGGCAATGGTAATAAATATGTACAATCATTTTGTTGTAACCCTTATAAGGAGTTATTTCCCTTGAAAAAATA